>CACRXK020001394.1:0-21883 GCA_902702795.2 Paramuricea clavata | reverse complement strand
CGATCCATTAGCTTTCTGTCGATACCTCATTTGTGCATCACTAGGCCGGACGTGGAGATAAAAAGCAGTTTTCTAAACAAGTCTAGACAAAAATTTCATCACAGCTTGAAAGAGCATCACAAAATTAGTAATATTCCAAAGTTTCGTTGCGAAATGTTGTAAAATGCGGATAATATAGCCTTGCAAAGTTTGCAATTTTCAGTCATTTTAGATTACAATTTACAAACGGGAAATTGACAGCCCCAAAGAGTATTGGGCTGTCAATTTCCCGTTTGTAATCTAAAATGACTGAAAATTGCAAACTTCGCAAGGCTATATTATCCGCATTTTACAACATTTCGCAACGAAACTTTGGAATATTATTAATTTTGTGATGCTCTTTCAAGCTGTGATGAAATTTTTGTCTATAGATCAAAATTTAGTCTATTACGCAAATGGTCAATTTGATCAAGTCCGAGACGAAGTCGAGATACAGTTGTGTCAAAATATACAAGGTCGAAATTTGAAAAGAATTTTATGTCTTTTAGTCCATATATACAGTAAGACCTAGGATTTACGCCAGTTGTGCTCAACTATTTAAATCTTGAAGCTCTGTTATAGTGGCGATCATGATTCTTCACTTGAGATATATACAGATTCCAAAAAGATCTCTAAATATTTTTAAACTATCAAATTTACCTTAAGATACTTGACCAATTTCTGTATTTGCCAGTATTCCGAAGGAAGATCTGCGTTTGATTCCTAACAAAAAACACATGATATTGAACGCGTGTCGTGGTACGTTTTTCATGGCAATGCATTATGCTGCAGCATGTTGTTAAATTTGGTTAAATCCTGCAGGAAAGTATTTTTCCAAACTATCCAACCTGTCTTCTGTCTTGGCTCTCCTCCTCCTCTTCGCTTTCCGATGAACTTTCACTGAAATCCTCCTCAGCTTTGAACGGCGATTTCATTGAGGACTGCTTACTGTTTGAACACATAAACACAGATCACAATAATCAGACATGTTCTGCTGCTCTGGTTTAATACGAATGTAGTAAACGGTAATCACAGAACACATTACATTCACGATAAAAACAAAATACCACAACCGTTGAGAGTGAACAATATTTACCTTGTTTTCCCACCTCTAGAAGCAAGCAATCTATCTGGCGTTTTCTTATATAGATTCTTCGCACTAAAAAGTAACGAATCATAACTGGATCGTTTGCCAACTTGAGATTCAAAAATGATGGCAAAAGATTATAGCTGTAATAATACTTTTTTATAAAAAAAAATTATGGTATCAAACAATCAACAATGTTCATCGAACTTTCCGGACAGAATGGACATTTTCTATGTATCATGCAAACAGGACACCATTCACGTTTCGCAATTGCTACGAAAGTGCCATTACTGGTATAATCACTTAAAGAAAATTCTTATTTGTATTGACTAGCACTGAATTACTGTTCAAAACTAAATGGGAAAAAGCTATAATACAGCTATAACTAATGCGCTTACTTTTCTTTTTCCAAAATATCATTCCCGAAGCCAATCGATTTCCATTTTGGTGATGGCTCAAGATTCTTATTTTTTCCCGCTTTCTTCTGCTTCGTGGCTTTTGGTGTTTTTAACTTGTTCACACTTCTAAATGCCAGACAATACCACATTATACCATACCATACCATACCATAATATACCATACCATACCTACCACACCACACAATACCATACCATATCATACCATGTCATATTATACTATATATCACACTCTACCTACTATACCATAAAATAATATTTAACACCACATCACACATTACCATACCATACCATACAGATACCATACCATACCATACCATACCATACCATACCATACCATACCATACCATACCATACCATACCATACCATACCATACCATATCACACCACATCATACCATACTATACCACATTCTACCGTACTATACCATAAAATAATATAAAACACCACATCACACATCACCATACCATGCCAAACCATACCATACCATACCATACCATACCCTACCATACCATACCATACCATACCACACCATACCATACACCATACAATAACATACTACACCATGCCACACTGAGCATACTCCACCATACCATACAATACCACGTCATAATACACCTCGTCACACCACACAATGCCATACTTTACCCATGTCCATCAGTGTTGTCCTGTATATCTTTGCCAGGTGCCTCTTCATTTTCATCCTGCGCTTCAGCAGTATTGTTATTATCTCCATTTTCAACATCGGCTTCTTCGACAGTTTGAGATAACTGAACACCATTCGTTTGTGCCAAACCATGATACGCAAATTCCTTCAAAGAAAAATAAACTAAAATTGATAACAAATACGAGCTGCCATTTTGAAAATTTCGATTTTATTTGTCAATTAACGTCAAATTTTACCAATCAACTTGTAGGATTTGTTATATTCACTTGTGCAAAAATACTAATTTTTAATATTTACTTTTTTCGATATGGTTTTAGCAAAATGCTGGCTTTTCTCCTTGAGTAAGGCAACCAAGCTGGGGAACACATCACCGGCTCTTTCATAATCTATTTCATTCTCGCCTGTTTTTCCTTTGTTTCCAAAATATCCCGACGTTCCCGCAGTAATGGAGAGTCTGTCACCGTCTGATGGTTTGACTAGTATGTAGCTGATGTCGCCATGTACTTGACGCCATGGTGGGGCACGACATCCGTTGGAAAATTCATAATCTGGCGTAGCAGAAATAAGAAATAAGTTGATCTTAAAATACATCGATCATCAGATCTTAGAATACATCGACATCGAAGGAACTAGGCTCTGTTCCGAAATATCAACAACTCAAACCGTCTTGACCTCGTAGCATAGTTGGTAGAGCATTGGACTAGTATCCCAAAGGTCGCGGGTTCGATCCCCACCGTGGTCAGGCAAACTTTTCAGCTTGCCCGGTGTGGATGCACACTCAGAGTAACATAAAAACAACGAGAAATAAGTTGCTAACTTTATTTGTACTGGATAGCTCTATTAGTTCCAAAAGTCATATCGTATTCATCCAGTGTTACTATAGGAAGAGACTTGAACTAAACTAACTTTATTTACATTGGATAGCTCCATCAGTTGAAACCGGTTCTTTCTGCATAAAGGTCCAGTTAAGGGCAACATCTATTCGTCCGGCATTGGGGAAACCGGAATACACACGCAAAAACATGCATAAGTTTTATCATCTTAAGCAAATCTTGATTACCTAACACCCATTCAACACTTTCCAAGCAACAAGTCTCCTCATAACCTGAGAATGACTTTAACAAGTCGAATTCTCGCTCGACCGTTTGTGGTGTTAGTCTTGTTTCCCTGAAAACCAAAAGAAAATTTCAATTTTACGACTAACCCTTTATGTGGCAACACGCCCTGAAGTGCCCTACTTTATTACTGTCTAACGCCAGACGACTTTACACGTCAATAAAGTAGACAAGTGTTTATTTGAGAAGATAGTGACATACATACGTAAGAATCTTGCAACTTGTCAACAAGATGTATTCGCAACAGGCTTGTAGCAAGCTTGTCAACAAGTTGTAACAATGCTGTTATTCCATCAAGTTGCTACAAACTTGTCGCTCACAATTTGTTGACAAATTGTTGAATTGCATGCACGACGATAGCAAGTTGTAGGAAAAAACTTGTAATAAGTCTGTCGAGCTCAATAACCTTGTAGCAAGTTGTCAACAAGCCGTTGACAACTTGTCAACAATCTGGGAACAAGCAGTGCGAACACATCCTGTTGACAAGTTGTTGGAACAGCATTGC
Source organism: Paramuricea clavata (assembly GCA_902702795.2). Taxonomy (NCBI): domain Eukaryota; kingdom Metazoa; phylum Cnidaria; class Anthozoa; order Malacalcyonacea; family Plexauridae; genus Paramuricea; species Paramuricea clavata. Next base: position 18,075 of record CACRXK020001394.1, on the reverse strand, counting down.
TACAAGTCTGCTGCAGATTTGAAACAATTTGTTTGTTTTTAATTATTCTCGTTAATTGTTCTCGTTCTTTGCTTTACAGAAATTAAGTGGTTTTCAATATATTTTGTATATAATTCGTTCAAATTTTCTTTTCAAAAAGAAAACTTCTGACGAAACTAGTCGCACTACCATAGTAGCATGACTGAAAAAGTTTTGGCGGGAAAACTTTCATATCTGAAGAACGATACCAAACATGATAACTGACCAATAAGCGTTCGCGCTGCACGCCAACTGACCAATCAGCGCTCGCGTAGCGTGCACGTTGTCATAAAAGATTACTTACTTTGCCATATGTTCGACAGAAGAGGACAAAAGCTGTACGTCTAGTTGGTTTATCAGCAACATCAAACGAAATCTGTTTTCTAGCTCTTCCACTTTGCTTTCGTTGCCAGAGGTTTGTGATTTGAGCAAAGTTTCGTGAGCTTTGAGCAAGGCATTGTCGTTTGTGCTCACTTGAGCGAAAGCCGGTCCCATTATTTTACCCAAAGGATCTCGATTTGCTGCGGAGAAAAGGTAAACTTTAGTTGTGTTGTTTTGTTTTGTTTTGTTTTCCTCTGAATTTATACTTAGTATGCGCAAGGCAAAAGTACATATAGTGCATTAAGAACCAGATTTCTGAAAAGTATATTCAAACTACTGTACGAGTTTGAAGAAAAAGCACAAATAATCGACTTCAACATTCCTTAATGCCATCAGAAACCATAGCCCAATACCCTTTGGGGCTGACAATTTCCCGTTTGTAATCTAAAATGACTGAAAAACGGCAAACTTCGCAAGGTTATATTATCCACATTTTACAACATTTCTCAACGAAACTTTGGAATATTACTAATTTTGTGATGCTCTTTCAAGCTGTGATGAAATTTTTGTCTAGACTCGTCTAGATCAAAATTTAGTCTATTACGCAAAAGGTGAATTGAACTAGATTCCTGATTACATTAAGGTCCAGACACACCGGACGCGATTCGACAACGCGACGCGATTTTTCGATTTTCACTGACCGATAACTTTGATCCTAGTTCAAATTTTCCAAATATTTAGAAGCGTTATAACATATTTAGTTATTTGGTCTACATATCTTTTAAAATTTGCTCTCATTGGCTGTTTTATTAACTTTCAAAAACTAAAAAATCACGTCGCGTTGTCGAATCGCATCCGGTGTGTCTGGACCTTTAACCAGACTGTGGTATAGGAAGTGAGATAAAATAACCAGAAAATTTAACCATACATGACGTGGTAAAATAATTAGTAGTATTGCTCCTTTTCCAAGTGAGCCTCGAGCGCCACCGTTAATGTTAACTGTTAAAAAATACCACGAATAATTACCCACCTTCAAGACACATCTGTACTTCTTTGACCTTCCTTTCAGCGGCTGCTTTTAGTACATTGTTCATCTGTTGAAACGACCAAACATTGATAGCATATCCGCCACTAGAGTCCTGTTAATGACAAGAAACGAAAATTGGATGCATTAAGAAGATAACTTTAAATTTATAATATTTTTTTTTCGAATAAGATATGCACGTACCTTTTCAATACTCAACAACGGATCTCCATTTTGTGTTTTTCCTTCAGATGTCACACCGTCTTCGCTAAAGAATGTAAAATTACAGAATCAAATTCTCAGACTCGTACTTTAGTAACTTGCAGTTATTGCACTCTTGGACCTCGTTTTCGTGTGTGTCATTTCCTCATGTTTTGTGTACAATAGTGTTCAGGGGTATTCTGCCGAGGGGGGGGGGGGATCCTCCCAAATATGAAAATAGCTAAATTCTGGGGGGCTAGCATTTATCCCCAAAATGGAATATGAATATCATTATTATTAATTTGGTAAGAAGGCATATATAACCGTATAAAAATGGGTAATTACTTAGGGGTGCAGTTGGTGAACTCAGGCACCATATCTATCCCTTCGCGTGGAAATAGGTGAGCATAGGAAACAAAGTCTGGGTTTGTGACTATAGCAGAGGGACCCCCCCCCCCAAATAAAAAAACCCTGAAATTTGGGGGAGCTCCCACCCAAGCCTCAAAACCAAAGATACCTCTGAGGGTTAAGGGATAGGTTTGACTATTGCAGTGTTTCTCTCAAACGGTTTGATAAAATGTTTCTAATAATTATAGTTGAATAACATTTATAAAATGAAGTTAAGACAATTAAGGATTTGTGCACAGTGCAGTATAGTTCAATCAAATGAAGGCCTTCTATTCTCTAGTTTGAAGTTTGTTGGGTGTCCAGACCGTCATTTCTTGACAGACTATGTAAGAACTAAGGTTTCCACCAAAGCTACAAAAGGTGGTCACATGTTAGCAACCTAAATTCCCCTCCCTATCCAGGGACCGTGGATCCTGTTTAAAAGTGGGGGGGGGGCAGGATAGCACGGGAGCTATTCAACACAGGCAGGCTGGTTTTTATCCGGTAATTTTTTATTATCCACTGAAAAAGTGGGGGGCCATGCCCGCTGTTCCACGATCCCTGCGCTCCCCTAATAATTTGCCAAGTGTCCAATAGTATAAGGCATTTGTGAACAATGATCCTATCTCAATGCAAATACTAACCGGATGTCATATCCAAGAGAACCAAAATTTAATGAGCCAAAATCTGCTGGCTTCACCTCGGTATGCCACCGAAACGGTTCTTTGAAAGCAACCTCAGATTCAGCCGGATGGCTGCTCACCAATGTTTCAACATATTTCACAACATCGTTAAGCAGTAGCTCATTCTGTGGAGTGAATTCAAGCTTGCCTTTGTTTATTTCACTCGCAGATGTCCATTGCGTACGGCTTGACAATGCTGCTCCCATTATTACCACTAAAATAGGAATTTTTCCAAAACCTGTTAGCCCGCAGGGCTGCACATTACACCCTACATCAGTACTTTGTTATGTAGTCTGTTAATAAATCATGCATCTAGCCATCTTCAACAACACACAAAGGTATATACCATCAAGTTATTAAAAGTAACACTAGCTGAATTTATTTTGATACATTTGATAAATTTGATCAAATACTAGCATACTCCGCAAACATATATCCAAACTCTAATCAATATCTAATCTATATATCTGAACTCTAATCTATATATCTGAACTCTAATCAATCAATTAATTGATATCTCTGTGACTGTTCCAACAAAATAGAAGCCAGTCATTATGCCACAGAATAGAAAATAGACCAGAAGTCTCACTGTACACCTTTCCCTAACAATTTCGTGTCCGCAATTTTTGCCTTGCAGATCACCAATTTCGCATGCTAGATGTCATGTGTGACACTTGCTGCGAACATCACGTCGGCATTCGTCAACGGTTTTTCTTGAAATTCGAAAAACATGCTAAAAGTGTATGCTGCATATTCTGCAATTATTGTGCAAATGTTTTACGCTTTTGTTTTTAGATTGTGTCTCCCTGTTGCGATGACCCATTATTTGGACCTGTGGCATTTAAAAACAGTTAAAACAGCGATCTTTATTACCTAGTGATGGCAATTGATGGTGTTGCTCGCGTTTGATGGTGTCATGATTACACTTGCTGGCTCGTGCCAGCACATAAAAAATCTCGGACATAGTTTCGGCTAAGTGAGGTTTCTGGTCTATTTTCTATTCTGTGATTAGGCCATATAACACAAAAATATTTCCCCCCATGCCTATAAAGTTAGCAATATAATCTCCAACATAAAATTGAAAATCACATTGGTTAGTTTATATTCCCGCAAAATCTATAGTGAACAAATAACGCATCAAACAAGAAACAAAAAAGGCATCGTAATAAATAGACATACACTATTGATCAAAGTAGAAAATGACAAAATCGCTGATCGATCAACGATTAACGATCAAAATTTCAAACAAAAAAACTGGGACAAAATCTATCTCCCCAAACCAATATTTAAGACGGGAGACAAATTACATTCACCAAACGTACCTTTAAATCGAAAAATAAACTACATAAAAGTCGTAAAAACGTCAGCAATTTCCTCTGATTTCCAACCACTTCTTTTCACAATCATCAGTTGCCATAGTAACAATGCAAGTTTGCTAAGTACTTCATATAATTCCAACAAAACGGCCCAATAAATTTCCACAGAATTCCACAGTCCAAAAAGCGCGTGGTGCAGCGAATGCGTCACAAATTCATCTTGCCAGTGCATACAGCTAGCTATGCGACAGGTAAATAGACGAGAAAAAGCAATTACGGCAAAGAGAAAAATTGACAATTATTTGCTTTTCACTCTGAGATTCGAACTCACGACCTTCGCGTCAACCCACAGTAACAAGGAAGCTTCTAAAAGTTGGGGGGCTAGGCTTTGAGGGGCACTTTCCGAATAAAAAAGGGCATCTAAAAATCTTTTCCCGGAAATGTTGGCCACGGGGGGGATGGGGGGAGGTCTCAAAAAATTTTTCCGGACATACTAAAAAAATTTTTCCGGTAATATCATATTTTTTCCTAAACATTAAAAAAATTTTCCGGATATATCAAAAAATTTTCCAAATATATCATATTTTTTCGGAAATGAAAAAAATTTTCCGGAAAATAACATACTCAAGTTTTCAAAAGTGCTCTTTGGGCAAAAAAGGCAATCCTTAAGATATTTTTCACGCAAGAAAACGGCACTTTGCTCCGCGGAAAAAGGGCACTTAGCAAAACTTGGGGGGCCTGCACCTCCATGCCCCCCCCCCCCGGTTCCTACGCCCCTGCACATTAAACCTTATGAGAGGGATTCTCGTAAGTACGCTAATACAAACATATATAAGCGTGCTTTTGGGAGAGATTCTCATACACAATGATTTGGATTCTTGCACTTTACTTGGTGGAATTAATATTAGAATGTTAGGCTTTGTTATCCAAGTGAGAATATACACCCAAATATAGGATTCTCATAAGCACGCTAATACAAGCATATATGAGCGTGCTTATCAGAGAGATTCTTATAAGCACGCTAATACAAGCATATAGGAGCGTGCTTATGAGACACCCAAATATAGGATTCTCATAAGCACGCTAATACAAGCATATATGAGCGTGCTTATGAAAGGGATTCTCATAAGCACGCTAATACAGGCATATATGAGCGTGCTTATGAGACACCCAAATATAGGATTCTCATAAGCACGCTAATACAAGCATATATATGAGCGTGCTTATGAAAGGGATTCTCATAAGCACGCTAATACAAGCCGCATATATGAGCGTGCTTTTGAGAGGGATTCTCATAAGCACGCTAATATACAAGCATATATGAGCCTTCGAGTTTACCATGGTCTAAAAATTGTATTTTTGGAATCTACGGTCCATAAGCTTTCTGTCGATGCCTCATTCGTGCATAACTAGGCCCTAGGTGGAGATAAAAAGCAGTTTCTTCCAGCTTTGTAATCGAAAAAGACGTGAAAGTTAATATTATATAAGTTAGGGTTAGGGTTAGAGTGCTGTTTCAAACCTGATGTTCTATTGAATTTCGAGGCCCCTGTAGCGGAAACGTGAAATTACGCCAGTCTTAAAATTGCATTTTTAAATTCTATCGTCCATAGGCTTTCTGTCGATGCCTTATTCGTGAATCACTAGACATCCGTGGACATAAAAAAGCAGTTTCAGCTGCATGTGTAATCGAAAAGGACGTAAAAGTTAATATTATGCTGTTTCGAACCTTGTGCTATTGAATTTCAAGGCCCCTGAAGCAGAAACATGAATATACCACGCTCTGAGAATTCCATTATTGGAATCTACGGACCATAAGCTTTCTATCGTTTCCTTATTCGTGTATCATTAGACAGTCCATGAAAATAAAAAGCAGGTTATTCAAGATGCATAATCAAAAAAGACGCGTGAAATTTAATATTATGCTGTTTCGAACCTTGCGTTCTATTAGTTAACATGCACAACTCAACGAAAACGAACTTATAGCCTCATTAAACGAACGATCTATTCGTCAAAATGCAGAGAAACTGGCCTGCTCATTGGTAGAGACAGAACATCATGAATTATCGTCTGATATTGAACGAATATTATAATCACATACCGTTCCACGTAACAAACGAGCTAATTCTCATTGGTTAAGACAGCTGACAGCACATCATGAATTTGCGACTGGTGTTACACAGCGAACGGACTTATATTCGCAAGGACAATACAATTATAAGTTGTTCGAAATCCATTGTCAAATATTCAATATTTTAGAAAAGACTTGAGACTTGCACATGTTAAACTCCAAAACAAATGTTCACATTGACAGGCCGGCATTACTGTAATTCGTTGAAAAATCCAGACCATTAAACTCACAAAGTTAGGAAACAAGACTCCCTAAATACGTGCAGTTGGGATGTTCGCTTGGGCACCAGCCTTTGCAAGGAATAATAATTTATAGAAACGCTGAAGCAACAGATTAGCGGTTAACAATAAATGCATGGTTTACTTTGTTATTTAAGACGAGATACCTTTCTTCCTCTAACAATTATTTAATATTCCCACTCAGTACACACAAATAAACGGAGTATAAAAGATTAAGTACAACTGATAAAAATTTCGGAGCGGTTGCAGTCTCATATAACTCGCCATCGTGACTACGGTTGAAAGACATCAAGGCATTATTAAAGTATACTTGCATTTAATATTTCCATAAAAACAAGGATGAAAAGTGCAATTTGTATCGCTATTCACTATTCATGCAGAGAATGTTAAAAAGTATATGTGTATCCTAACACCAAATAAAACATCCCAAAGACTATATTTTGATTCAATTTATAGCATTTGCTAAACAATAACCTATGTTTTGATATATGCATGTATAATTGTAATCTTGACATATAAAATAAGCTAGCCTTATTAGCATAACTGAATATTCGTTCGTTTTCGTTGAGTTGTGCATGTTAACTATTGAATTTCAAGGCCCCTGCAGCAGAAATTTGAATTTACCCGGTCTGAAAATCGTATTTTTGGAATCTACAGTCCTTAATCTTTCTATCGATGCCTTATTTGTATATTACTAGACAGTCCATGAAAATAAAAAGCAGGTAATTCCAAGTGAATAATCGAAAAAGACGCGTGAAATTTAATATTATGCTGTTTCGAACCTTGCGTTCTATTGAATTACAGCGGGCCCTTGCAGCAGAAACTTGAATTTACCACGGTCTGAAAATTCTATTTTTGGAATCTACAGTCCATAAGCTTTCTATCGATGCCTTATTCGTGTATCACCAGACAGCCCATGAAAATAAAAAGTAGGGTATTCCAGGTGCATAATCGAAGAAGACACGTGAAAGTTAATATTATGCTGTTTCGAATCGGATGTTCTATCGAATTTCAAGGCCCTTGTAGCATACACTAGAATTTGGGCCAGCCTGAAAATTTTATTCTGAAATTTACGATAAATAAGCTTTCTGTCCATGCCTCATTCGTGCATCACCTGGCCGGAAGTGGAGATAAAAAGCAGTTTTTTCCAGCTGTGTAATCGAAAAAGAAGTGAAAGTTAATATTATATAAGTGAGGGTTAGGGTTAGCGCTGTTTCGAACCCGATGTTCTATTGAATTTCAAGGTCCCTGTAGCGGAAACGTGAATTTACGCCGGTCTGAAAATTGTATTTTTGCAATCTACGGTCAGTAAACTTTCTATCGATGGCTTACTCGTGTATCAAAAGACAGTCTATGAAGATAAAAAGCAGGTTATTCCAGGTGCATAATTGAAAAAGACGTGAAAGTTAATATTATGCGGTTTTGAACCTGAACCTGATGTTCTATCGAATTTCAAGGCCTTTGTAGCAGAGATTTGAATTTGGGCCAGCCTGAAAATTATATTTCTGAAATCTACGATCCATACACTTTCTGTCGATGCTTCATTTGTGCATCACCTGGCCGGAAGTGGAAATAAAAAGCAGTTTTTTCCAGCTGTGTAATCGAAAAAGACGATAAAGTTAGTATTATATAAGTGAGGGTTAGGGTTAGCGCTGTTTCGAATCTGATGTTCTATCGAATTTCAACGTCCCTGTAGCGGAAACGTGAATTTACGCCGGTCTGAAAATTGTAGTTTTAGAATCTACCGTCCAAAACCTTTCTATTGATGCCTTACACGTGTATCAAAAGACAGTCCATGAAGATAAAAAGCAGGTTATTCCAGGTGCACATATTCGAAAAGGACGTGAAAGTTAATATTATGCGGTTTCGAACCTTGCGTTCTATTGATTTTCAAGCCCTCTGCAGCAGAAACTGGAATTTGTCACGGTCTGAAAATTATATTTTTTGAATCTACTGTCCATTGTCTTTCTATCGATGCCCTACTTGTGTATCAAAAGACAGCTTATGAAGAAACAAAGCAGGTTATTCCAGCTGGATAAGCGAAAAAGACGTGAAAGTTAATATTACGCGGTTTCCAACCTGATGTTCTATCGAATTTCAAGGCGCTTGTAGCAGAGACTTGAATTTTGGCCTGCCTGAAAATTGTATTTCTGAAATCGACGATCCATAAGCTTTCTCCCGATGCCTCATTCGTGCATCACTAGGCCGGATATGGAGATAAAAAGCAGTTTTTTCCAGCTGTGTAATAAAAAAATCCCGTTAAAGTTAGTATTATATAAGTGAGGGTTAGGGTTTGGCCTGTTTCGAATCTGATGTTCTATCGAATTTCAGGGTCCCTGTAGCGGAAACGTGAATTTACGCCGGTCTGAAAATTGTATGTTTAGAATCTACTGTCCATAAGCTTTCTATCGATGCCATACTCGTGTATCAAAAGACAGTCCATGAAGATAAAAAGCAGGTTATTCCAGGTGCATAATCAAAAAAGACGTGAAAGTTAATATTATGCGGTTTCAAACCTTGCGTTCTATTGACTTTCAAGGCCTCTGCAGCAGAAACTGGAAATTGTCAAGGTCTGAAAATTGTATTTTTTTAATCTACTGTCCATTGTCTTTCTATCGATGTCTTACTTGTGTATCAAAAGACAGCTTATGAAGAAACAAAGCAGGTTATTCCAGGTGGATAATCGAAAAAGACGTGAAAGTTAATATTATGCGGTTTCGATCCTGATGTCCTATCGAATTTCAAGGCCCTCGTAGCAGAGAGTTGAATTTGGGCCACCCTGAAAATCATATTTCTGAAATCGACGATCATTAGCTTTCTGCCGATGCCTCATTCGTGCATCACTAGGCCGTACGTGGAGGTAAAAAGCATTTTTTTTCCAGCTGTGTAATCGAAAAAGACGTGAAAGTTAATATTATATAAGTGAGGGTTAGGGTTAGCGCTGTTTCGAACCCGATGTTCTATTGAATTTCAAGGCCTCTGCAGCAGAAACTGTAATTTATCACGGCCTGAAAATTATATTTTTGCAATCAACGGTCCGTAAACTTTCTATCGATGCCTTACTCGTGTATCAATAGACAGTCCATGAAGATACAAAGCAGGTTATTCTAGGTGCATAATGAAAAAAGACGTGAAAGTTAATATTATGCGGTTTCGAATCTGATGTTCTATCGAATTTCAAGGCCCTTGTAGCAGAGACTTGAATTTGGGCCAGCCTGAAAATTATATTTCTGAAATCTACGATCCATAAGCTTTCTGGCTATGCCTCATTCGTGCATCACTAGGCCGGATGTGAAGATAAATAGCAGTTTTTTTCAGCTGTGTAATCGAAAAACCCGAGAAAATTAGTATTATATAAGTGAGGGTTAGGGTTTGGGCTGTTTCGAATCTGATGTTCTATTGAATTTCAAGGTCCCTGTAGCGGAAACGTGAATTTACGCCGGTCTAAAAATTGTAGTTTTAGAATTTACTGTCCATAGGCTTTGTGTAGATGCCTAATTACTCGCGCATCAAAAGACAGTCCATGAAGATACAAAGCAGGTTACTCCAGGTGCATAATCGAAAAATACGTGAAAGTTAATATTATGCGGTTTCGAACCTTCCGTTCTATTGAATTTCAAGGCCTCTGCAGCACAAACTAGAATTTGTCACGGTCTAAAAATTATAGTTTTAGAATCTACGGTTCATCGTCATTCTGCTGGTACCTTAATCGTGCATTAAAAGTCAGTTCCTGAAGATACAAAGCAGGTTATTCCGGATGCATAATCGTAAAAGACGTGAAAGTTAATACTATGCGGTTTGGAACCTGATGTTCTATCGAATTTCAAGGCCCTTGTAGCAGAGACTTGAATTTGGGCTGGCCTCAAAATTGTATTTCTGGAATCTACGATCAATAATCGTTCTGTCAATACCTCATTCGTGCATCACTAGGCCGGGCGTGGAGATAAAAAGCAGTTTTTTCCAGCTGTGTAATCGAAAAAGACGTGAAAGTTAATATTTTATAAGTGAGGGTTAGGGTTTGGCTGTTTCGAATCTGATGTTCTATTGAATTTCAAGGTCCCTGTAGCGGAAACGTGAATTTACGCCGGTCTAAAAATTGTAGTTTTAGAATCTACTGTCCATAGGCTTTGTGTAGATGCCTTACTCGCGCATCAAAAGACAGTCCATGAAGATACAGAGCAGGTTACTCCAGGTGCATAATCGAAAAATACGTGAAAGTTAATATTATGCGGTTTCGAACCTTCCGTTCTATTGAATTTTAAGGCCTCTGCAGCACAAACTAGAATTTGTCACGGTCTAAAAATTATATTTTTAGAATCTACGGTTCATCGTCATTCTGCTGGTACCTTACTCGTGCATTAAAAGTCAGTTCCTGAAGATACAAAGCAGGTTATTCCGGATGCATAATCGTAAAAGACGTGAAAGTTAATACTATGCGGTTTGGAACCTGATGTTCTATCGAATTTCAAGGCCCTTGTAGCAGAGACTTGAATTTGGGCTGGCCTCAAAATTGTATTTCTGGAATCTACGATCAATAATCTTTCTGTCGATACCTCATTCGTGCATCACTAGGCCGGACGTGGAGATAAAAAGCAGTTTTTTCCAGCTGTGTAATCGAAAAAGACGTGAAAGTTAATATTTTATAAGTGAGGGTTAGGGTTTGGCTGTTTCGAATCTGATGTTCTATTGAATTTCAAGGTCCCCGTAGCGGAAACGTGAATTTACGCCGTTCTGAAAATTGTATTTTTAGAATCTACTGTCCATATGCTTTGTATCGATGCCTTACTCGCGCATCAAAAGACAGTCCATGAAGATACGAAGCAGGTTATTACAGGTGCATAATCGTAAAAGACGTGAAAGTTAATACTATGCGGTTTGGAACCTGATGTTCTATCGAATTTCAAGGCCCTTGTAGCAGAGACTTGAATTTGGGCTGGCCTCAAAATTGTATTTCTGGAATCTACGATCAATAATCTTTCTGTCGATACCTCATTCGTGCATCACTAGGCCGGACGTGGAGATAAAAAGCAGTTTTTTCCAGCTGTGTAATCGCAAAAGATGTGAAAGTTAATATTTTATAAGTGAGGGTTAGGGTTTGGCTGTTTCGAATCTGATGTTCTATTGAATTTCAAGGCCTGTGCAGCAGAAACTGGAATTTGTCACGGTCTGAAAATTGTAGTTTTAGAATCTACGGTCCATAGGCTTTCTGTCGATGCCTTACTCGTGCATCAAAAGTCAGTCCATGAAGATACAAAGCAGGTTATTCCAGGTACATAATCGAAAAAGACGTGAAAGTTAATATTATGCGGTTTCGAACCTGATGTTCTATCGACTTTCAAGGCCCTTGTAGCAGAGACTCGAATTTGGGCTAGCCCGAGAATTGTATTTTTGGAATGTACGATCCATTAGCTTTCTGTCGATACCTCATTTGTGCATCACTAGGCCGGACGTGGAGATAAAAAGCAGTTTTTTCCAGCTGTGTAATCGCAAATGATGTGAAAGTTAATATTTTATAAGTGAGGGTTAGGGTTTGGCTGTTTCGAATCTGATGTTCTATTGAATTTCAAGGCCTGTGCAGCAGAAACTGGAATTTGTCACGGTCTGAAAATTGTATTTTTAGAATCTACGGTGCATAGGCTTTCTGTCGATGCCTTACTCGTGCATCAAAAGACAGTCCATGAAGTTACAAAGCAGGTTATTCCAGGTGCATAATCGAAAAAGACATGAAAGTTAATATTATGCGGTTTCGAGCCTGATGTTCTATCGAATTTCAAGGCCCTTGTAGCAGAGATTCGAATTTGGGCCGACCCAATCTTTCTGTCCATGCCTCATTCGGCTTCAGTAGGCCGGAAGTGGAGATAAAAAGCAGTTTTTTCCAGCTGTGTAATCGAAATTGACGCGAAAGTTACGAAAGGTTTATACTATTTCGAACGTTATGTTCTATTGAATTTGAAGGATCCTGCAGAAGAAACTTGAATTTGGTCCCGTCTGAAAATTGTATTTTTAGAATCTACGGTCCTATGCCTTTTGTCGACGCGTGATTCGTGCATCATTAGACGTCATCACTAGACGATTAAAAAACCGGTTTTTACAGCTGCATGTCTAATTGCACAAGACGTGAAAGTGATTCCGACAGAACCAGGAATCGAACCTAGCCTTCTCATACGTGCACCCTTCGTTCTTACCACTAGACCATCTCGCCTACACGTCATTTAACACCTTTTTTATTCTACTTTACTCTCTCTCGTCTCGGGTGGAATTAATTAACAACGATGCCTGACATTAAAATGCTTTCGGCACAACCAGGAATCGATCCTGGCTTTACGCACTTGCAACACTTCGTCCTTACTACTAGACCATCTCGCCTACACTTTCTTTAGCTCCTTTTTTATTCTACTTAAATCTTTCTCGTCTCGGGTGGAATTAATTAACAACGATGCCTGATATTAAAATGCTTTTGGCACAACCTGGAATCGAACCTTGCTTTACGCCCTTGCGACACTTCGTCCTTACCACTAGATCATCTCGCCTACACGTCATTTAACTCCTTTTTTATTCTAATTAACTCTTTCTCGTCTCGGGTGGAATTAATTAGTGAGCTTAAGCAAATGACGTTTTTGACAACACGAACGGCATGAGTAACGTCAGAAGACTGGGTCAAGGGCTGTGATTGGTGAAAAACGTCAACTTTACTTCCGGTCAACGTCCGTGTTGTCAAAAACGTTAGTTGCTTAAGCTCACTAATAACAATGATGCCTGACATTAAAATGTTTTCGGCACAACCAGGAATCGATCCTGGCTTTACGCACTTGCAACACTTCGTCCTTACCACTAGACCATCTGGCCGACAGTTGCTTCAACTCCTTTTTTATTCTACTTCACTCTTTCTCATCTCGGGTGGATGCCCGACATTGAAAGGCTTTTTGACTACAGCGCGAATCGATCCTGGCTTAGAACAATTGCAACACTTTGTCCTTAATTTACGACTAGACCATCTCGCCCACACTTGCTAAAACTCCTTTCTTATTTTACTTAGCTCTTTCTCGTCTCGGGTGGAATTAATTAAAATGGTATCGACTACAGCAGGGATCGATCCGTAATTCTTCCTCATGCAACACCAGGAGACTACCATGCACTGACTCGACTAGCAGATCTATTCAGTGGTATTAAACTATACTTATATCTACATAATCCCTCATCACCAAATTTTATTTAAAAAAATTAAGTCGCCAAAAATTCAGGGCCTGACCCTTTACTTTTTTGAACGCAAATGTAGTTCCAATTTAAATGTCAAAAAATGGACGAACTTTTCTTTTTCCCCATTTCCCGTCTTTTTCAATTTTTATGCCAATCTTTGCACCATTTTTGATATCGTAAAACTGTACTATTACGAAAACGTAAAAGGCTAACCTTTCAACTTGCTTTGCCTATCTTTCAAAAAAATTATTAGTCTAACTAAAGGCTGCACAAGCGTTTTGTTGTTATCGGAAAATGTATGGCTTACTGAATTTGTCATTACTGCCAATACTCCAATAATACGTTTCAAAAATGACAAAAAGCTTTAGTTTTGCAGAGTTAAATTCTCAAACGTGTAAGGCACTAATAAGATGAATGTATCACGAAATTATAGAATAAACCACATCGCATGCATATATGAGCGCCGAATATCCTAAAGGGGGAGCGATATTCCTAGGCTATTCGCCCCCTTTTGATATATGTATTAGCGCGCTTATGAGAATCCCTCTCATATATAATTAAGCACGCTCATGTATGCTTGTATTGGCCTGCTTATGAGAAAACCTCTCAAAAGCGCGCTCATATATGCTTGTATTAGCCGCGTGCTTATGAGAATACCTCTCAAAAGCACGCTCATATATGCTTGTACTAGCCGCGTGCTTATGAGAATCCCTTATTTTGTTGTCTCATAAGCACGCGGCTCATCTATGCTTGTATTAGCGCGCTTATGAGAATCCCTCTCATATGCACTCTCATATATGCCTGTATTAGCGTGCTTATGAGAATACCTCTCAAAAGCACGCTCATATATGCTTGTACTAGCCGCGTGCTTATGAGAATCCCTTATTTTGGTGTCTCATAAGCACGCGGCTCATCTATGCTTGTATTAGCGTGCTTATGAGAATCCCTCTCGTAAGCACGCCGCTTGTTTTAGCGTGTTTGTTGGCAAGTTATACCATTCGGAGATTTACAATTACAAACTAATATTGAAACTGTAAAAAACAGTTTAATGTATACGCGCATTCACTAATGAGTAATGACAACTTCAGTAAGCCATACATTTTCCGATAACGACAAAACGCTTGTGTAGCCTTTAGTCGCTCGTAGTTAATGAAATTTTTTTGGGGGGAGGCAATTTGCCCTCCTCCTCCCCCCTTGATTGGCATAAAAATTGATTGGCATAAAAATTGAAAAAGAGGGGAAAGGGGGGAAAAGGAAAGTTTGTCCATTTTTTGACATTTAAATTGGAGCTACATTTGCGTGTAATAAAGTAAAGGGTCAGGCACTGAATTTTTGGCGACTTAATTTTTTTAAATAAAATTTGGTGATGGGAGATTATGTAGATATTAGTATAGTTTAATACCACTGCACAGATCAGCTAGTCGAGTCAGTGGTAGTCTCCTGTTCTTGCATGAGGAAGAATTACGGATCGATCCCTGCTGTAGTCGGCAAACCATTTTCCACCCATATTCCAGGTGCATAATCGAAAAAGACGTGAAAGTTAATATTATGCGGTTTCGAACCTGTTGTTCTATCGACTTTCAAGGCCCTTGTAGCAGAGACTCGAATTTGGGCTAGCCCGAGAATTGTATTTTTGGAATCTACGATCCATTAGCTTTCTGTCGATACCTCATTTGTGCATCACTAGGCCGGACGTGGAAATAAAAAGCAGTTTTTTCCAGCTGTGTAATCGCAAATGACGTGAAAGTTAATATTTTATAAGTGAGGGTTAGGGTTTGGCTGTTTCGAATCTGATGTTCTATTGAATTTCAAGGCCTGTGCAGCAGAAACTGGAATTTGGCACGGTCTAAAAATTGTAGTTTTAGAATCTACGGTCCATAGGCTTTCTGTCGATGCCTTACTCGTGCATCAAAAGTCAGTCCATGAAGATACAAAGCAGGTTATTCCAGGTGCATAATCGAAAAAGACGTGAAAGTTAATATTATGCGGTTTCGAACCTGATGTTCTATCGAATTTCAAGGCCCTTGTAGCAGAGATTCGAATTTGGGCTAGCCCGAGAATTGTATTTTTGGAATGTACGATCCATTAGCTTTCTGTCGATACCTCATTTGTGCATCACTAGGCCGGACGTGGAGATAAAAAGCAGTTTTTTCCAGCTGTGTAATCGCAAATGATGTGAAAGTTAATATTTTATAAGTGAGGGTTAGGGTTTGGCTGTTTCGAATCTGATGTTCTATTGAATTTCAAGGCCTGTGCAGCAGAAACTGGAATTTGTCACGGTCTGAAAATTGTAGTTTTAGAATCTACGGTCCATAGGCTTTCTGTCGATGCCTTACTCGTGCATCAAAAGTCAGTCCATGAAGATACAAAGCAGGTTATTCCAGGTACATAATCGAAAAAGACGTGAAAGTTAATATTATGCGGTTTCGAACCTGATGTTCTATCGACTTTCAAGGCCCTTGTAGCAGAGACTCGAATTTGGGCTAGCCCGAGAATTGTATTTTTGGAATCTACGATCCATTAGCTTTCTGTCGATACCTCATTTGTGCATCACTAGGCCGGACGTGGAGATAAAAAGCAGTTTTTTCCAGCTGTGTAATCGCAAATGACGTGAAAGTTAATATTTTATAAGTGAGGGTTAGGGTTTGGCTGTTTCGAATCTGATGTTCTATTGAATTTCAAGGCCTGTGCAGCAGAAACTGGAATTTGGCACGGTCTGAAAATTGTAGTTTTAGAATCTACGGTCCACAGGCTTTCTGTCGATGCCTTACTCGTTCATCAAAAGTCACTCCATGAAGATACAAAGCAGGTTATTCCAGGTGCATAATCGAAAAAGACGTGAAAATTAATATTATGCGTTTTCGAACCTGATGTTCTATCGACTTTCAAGGCCCTTGTAGCAGAGATTGGAATTTGGGCTAGCCCGAGAATTGTATTTTTGGAATCTACGATCCATTAGCTTTCTGTCGATACCTCATTTGGGCATCACTAGGCCGGACGTGGAGATAAAAAGCAGTTTTTTTCCAGCTGTGTAATCGCAAATGACGTGAAAGTTAATATTTTATAAGTGAGGGTTAGGGTTTGGCTGTTTCGAATCTGATGTTCTATTGAATTTCAAGGTCCCTGTAGCGAAAACGTGAATTTACGCCGGTCTGAAAATTGTATTTTTAGAATCTACGATCCATAGGCTTTCTGTCGATGCCTTACTCGCGCATCAATAGACAGTCCATGAAGATACAAAGCAGGTTATTACGCGTGCATAATCGAAAAAGATGTGAAAGTTTATATTATGCGGTTTCGAACCTTGCGTTCTATTGAATTTCAAGGCCTCTGCAGCAGAAACTAGAATTTGTCACGGTCAGGATATTATATTTTTAGAATCTAGGCTTCATAGGCTTTCTGCCGATGCCTTATTCGCGCATCAAAAGACAGTCCATGAAGATACAAAGCAGGTTATTCCAGGTACATAATCGAAAAAGACGAGAAAGTTAATATTATGCGGTTTCGAACCTTGCGTTCTATTGAATTTCAAGGCCTCTGCAGCGGAAACTAGAATTTGGCACGGTCTGGAATTTATATTGTTAGAATCTACGGTTCATAGCCTTTCTGTCAATGCCTTAGTCGTGCATCAAAAGACAGTTCATGAAGATATAATGCAGGTTATTCCAGGTGCATAATCGAAAAAGACGTGAAAGTTAATATTATGCGGTTTCGAACCTTGCGTTCTATTGAATTTCAAGGCCTCTGCAGCAGAAACTAGAATTTGTCACAGTCAGGATATTATATTTTTAGAATCTAGGCTTCATAGGCTTTCTGCCGATGCCTTATTCGCGCATCAAAAGACAGTCCATGAAGATACAAAGCAGGTTATTCCAGGTACATAATCGAAAAAGACGAGAAAGTTAATATTATGCGGTTTCGAACCTTGCGTTCTATTGAATTTCAAGGCCTCTGCAGCGGAAACTAGAATTTGGCACGGTCTGGAATTTATATTGTTAGAATCTACGGTTCATAGCGTTTCTGTCAATGCCTTAGTCGTGCATCAAAAGACAGTTCATGAAGATATAATGCAGGTTATTCCAGGTGCATAATCGAAAAAGATGTGAAAGTTAATATTATGCGGTTTCGAACCTGATGTTCTATCGAATTTCAAGGCACTTGTAGCAGAGGCACGAATTTGAGCTGACCTGACAATTATATTTTTGGAATCTACGATCCATAAGCTTTCTGTCGATGCCTCACTTGTGCATCACTAGGCCAGAGAGGAATAAAAAAAGCAGTTTTTCCCAGCTTTGTAATCGAAAAAGACGTAAAAGTTAATAATTTATAAGTGAGGGTTAGGGTTTGGCTGTTTCGAACATGATGTATTGTTCTATTGAATTTCAAGGTCCCTGTAGCGGAAATGCGAATTTACGCCGGTGTCACAGGAGATTCGCCCCCCCAGGAGATTCGCCCCCCTCTCAAAAGGGGGGCGATATTCCTAGGATATTCGCCCCCCCGGGGCGAATCTCCTAGGAATATCGCCCCCCAGGGGGGCAAATCTCCTAGGAATATCGCCCCC
>CACRXK020001393.1:32654-55193 GCA_902702795.2 Paramuricea clavata | reverse complement strand
GAGGGAAAATTAACATTTTGACAATGTTAAATTTTGGACATTTCCCTGCTACCGGGAGAATATTGACTGTTAAAATTGCTGTCCCTATGGCCCCAGCACTTTGCAAATTTTCATGACTTGGGAAATTTTCATGACTTTGGAATTGTCCTGGCTAATAAATTGACTTGTTATTTACCCTGTACCCCGGGGGAAATCTGCATTAAGACCGTGTTAATCCACGGCCATTCCCCTGTTAATTCCCCCCCTGTCCCAGGGGTTGGGGGTTTCAATTGACTAGTGCATGCATAAACATTGCAAAGGTCCATTTTGTAAATTAATGGCACTATGTATTTAATCTTAATTTATAGGGCCTATGAGTTCATATCTGGAATAAAATAATGGCAATTCTACAGAAATATCACTGCTAAGGAGTGTCAAACAAATTCAGGAGGACTGAATTAACTGGATGTTCTCATGCAGGATGAAAAAGAAATTGTTGACTTTAATTGAATAATCATTATCATTAATGTAAGGTTAAAAATATTGAACATTCAAAAGGATGCAAACAGAAAGTTGAAAGTAGGGCCTGAATTTCAGGTTAAGTGATCCAGGAATGGGGTTGGCCTTCTGCAGGCTAAATCAATTGAGGGAGATCCCTTTATTTCAAGTTAAATGATCATTTGAATAAGATGCCATTCAGGCAATAAGGGCCTGGTTAGGTCCATATTTTAATTCAAATTATTAAGTACTCGATTTATCCATCAACAAAACCCAACATTACAATTTCCATCGAGTGTGATGCAACAAAACCATCTATAGTTTATTAATTATGTTAACCTAATCCATCAATTGGCAATGAGCCTACTTTAGTAATAATTTTATATACTCCATCTCTAATTTGCCCATTATATTTATAAATTAACTGACAGTTAATACTATTACTCTTTCACATACTAATAAAATCATCTGGGCCTGGTTGTTCGAAGCCCGTGTAAGCCTTTGAACTACCGGCCCCAGATGATTTTATTAGTCTGTGAAAGATTAATTATTAACTGTCAGTTTATAAATATAATGGGCAAATATATGATTATGTAAAAATTGCATGCATGGTTCATAAAATCTCTGTGATAGACTTGCTCCAACAGATTCAAATTCCATCCTGACAATACCTAAATAATAATTATAGAGGTTGCAGTGTTGCACTACCTTTTGCTAAAATACTGCCATTGTTTACCAGTATTTAATATGAACTCAAAAGTCAAAACACTTAATAATTAACACTATGAAGTATTTAGATTTATAAATAGTACTTAGTATTTTATAAGCCTTAATTGCATATAAAATAGTTTATAGTTATCTTACCTTTGTACTTCTACTGTAATTATCTCTTTAGTTTGTATTTGTTTACTAATCTGTATTTTCTTATTTCAAAATAAACTGAATTTCATATCAAGAAGCAAAGTTTGTCTGTTTGTGTGCTTATTTAAAGGCACAGTTCAGCCTTCTGAGTGATGGTTTTTATGGCGCATTACAAGACTTTTAATTGAAAAAACTAACTAGGAAAATCAATTAAGCATAATTCAAAATCAGTGAACTCAATGTTAAAAAAACATTAGAAATGTTTAAAAATGTTAAAAACATTGAAATCACTGATCTTGAATTGTGCTTAATTGATTTTCCTAATTAGTTTTTTCAATTCAAAGGCTTGTAATGCGCCTTAAAAACCATCATTCAAAAGGCTGAACTGTGCCTTTAAATTTCTCTCCCCCCCTGGAAAATGGCCACGAATAACAGCGTCGAAAACGATTGATATCAGGCTGTTTACGTATTGATAAAACAAGACTGTTCGCAGTTGTTGACAATATAAAACAGCATTGATATCAGGTTGATCTCAGTTGTTCCAACAACGTTGTTCAGGCCTTGTTCGTTCATCAGGCGTCAACAACATTGTTCGAACAAGCGTGAACAATATTGTTGACAACATTGCTGCAAGTGGGCCGCACAATATTGCAGCATCCTGTTCAGAACCAAGTTGCAGCAACTTGTTG
Organism: Paramuricea clavata; assembly: GCA_902702795.2. Classification (NCBI taxonomy): domain Eukaryota; kingdom Metazoa; phylum Cnidaria; class Anthozoa; order Malacalcyonacea; family Plexauridae; genus Paramuricea; species Paramuricea clavata. The sequence continues at coordinate 53,166 of CACRXK020001393.1, read as the reverse complement.
ACAACTTGCAACAACATGATGATTTTTACGCGTGTATATGCTTTAATTGCATGGTCTTATGAGTGTTATATGAAGTACCAGTATATGCCAATAACTGGTTTCAGTAAAAAATATTGTTTGCGGAATTATTTTCTGAAGGCGTTATAGAAGTTAACTTCTTTTAAATTTGGTTTCAAATCATTTCATGCATCAACTTTAATTCTTTGATCCCTGAGCCAACGGCGCCGTTCCGGGCGTAAGCCCAGGCCGAGGCTACTAATTCCGCACGGCTATTTACCCCCGGGGAAAGGAAAGCATTAGCGAAGCTAGTCTAAAGAAGTCTAAAGTTCATCAAGAATCGTGGGTGCATGGTTATGGTTCACTGTTCATGGGTGCATGGTCACCCTCACTAATCTCAAAAATATTGTGGACTGTCATGAATAGCGAACACTGATTGGTCAAATTTAAAATTCGCATTATAACGACTGCATGACGACAGTGAAAATTCGAAATAACAAACATTTAATAATAATAATAACAGTTTACTTAACGAGGATTTACAGATAAAGCTACAGTACAGCTTGTTTCCAATCTGGTCTTCTTATTAAGTTCTAGAAATATATTACATTATACGTGATTACGATACCCATGCAGTTAACATACTTTATATACGTAAGATATACAGTCACAGATAATAAGCAATTTGGGTTTCGTTCTTAGCGTTCAACAGTACAATTAGCTCTTTCTATAACTGATAGTATTCAACAGGCAATTGAAACAAGATGGCATGCCTGCGGAATATTTTTGGATTTTTTTAAAGCATTTGATACCGTAAATCATGCAATCCTTCTTGAAAAATTATATCGCTATGGAATAAGAGGCATACCCTATGACTGGTTTTCCTCTTACTTAAGTAACAGACGTCAATTTGTTTCAATAGGCAATATTCAATCTGATGAATCTGAAATTACATGCGGGGTTCCTCAAGGATCTGTTCTTGGTCCACTGCTTTTTTTATTGTATATTAACGATTTTCATAATATAATTGTAGCAAGGCTTTTGAATTTAATATATTTGCAGATGATACTAATCTTTTCTATGCTAATGCAAGCCTTGTTAACCTGGAATCAATAATAACTGAAAATCTGGAAAAAGTGATTGATTGGCTGGCAGCTAATAAATTATCCCTAAATATTGATAAAACAAATTTTGTGCTTTTTCATCCAACCCAGCGGATACCCAACTATGAGATTTCATTATTGATCAGAAATAACCGAATTAAACAGGAAAAGTATATTAAGTATTTAGGAATTCTACTCGATTCAAACTTAAGCTGGAAATATCATATTTCACATTTGGCAAAAAAATTAAACGCTGTATTGGTATTATCTCAAAAATTCGCTACTTCGTTGGCACAGAAATACTCCAACAATTATACTATACATTGATTTATCCATATTTAACATATGCTTTAACGGTATGGGGTAATACATATGCATCCAACCTAAACGTTTTAACTTTATTACAAAAAAAGGTAGTAAGAATGATAACATTCTCTAGCTTCAAAAGTCATACCTCTCCACTTTTTAAGCACCTTAACATACTTAAGTTTCCTGACTTAATTAATATATTATCAAAATGCTCTATTTATGTTTGATTTTCACACCGGCAATTTATCAACTATATTTGATAATTTCTTTAAAAATGATACTGAGGTGCACAATTACAATACGAGGTCTTCTGCTAAACAGCTACTATACCTTCCAAAAGTTCGAACAAATTATGGCAAGTTCAACATACGTTATCGTGGCAGCGTAGTCTGGAATTCCATTGATATGGAAATAAAATCCTTAAAAAGATATAAATTTAAGGCGTCATTAAAAAAATCACTCCATCAATCGTACCTTTGACGAATCTGGTTTTGTAGACATCTTTGATGATACAATATTTATACTTCCATGTAAATAACTTAATATTTATGTGTGTGTCGTCTGTTTTTTGTCTTGTATGATAACGTTTTGATGTATTAGTGAGCTAAAAGTCTTTTTCCTTTTCCATTTTATTTCTTATCTGCCGTCTTGTTTTGTCTCCAAATAGAGTCACATGTGCTACCTAAATTTATTAGGTCTTATATAGTTATTATAGGTAGCCTTTACTCTAATTTCTGTCTTTGTAATTGTTGTTGTCTTTTTAAAATTTGCACTATGTAATGAAAGAGTAAAAATAAAAATTATCTTATCTTATCTTATCTTATCTTATCAGATACGTCACAGACACACAACATACACAGATATATCACAATCACACAACATTAACAATCTATATAACTTTCAACAATTTCTACTATTGGAATTAGTACAATCTTTTTGTGTTCAATTCAGTTATCTTAGACAGTTTGTTGGTAAGTTTCTTTCGGCCACGTCTGGACATCTATTCCACAAGGAAGGAGTCAGCAATAAAAACCTGCGTTTTCCTGCGTTGGTCCTGGCCTTGGCGAGAAAAAGGTTGTTGTTTTCTACTGCCCTTGTGGAGTGGTGGTGTGTCGGCTTTTCTACGAGCGTGCTGAGGCAAGGTGGGCTAATTTCGTGGAAGCAGTTGAAGGTTTGTAGAAGGATGCAGTGGCGGATGGTATCGAGTATAGGGATGATTTGAAGGTGCTGGAATAAAGTTAAGGATGGAGTAGCGTAGTCTGCGTTTACGATAATTCTTGCAGCTCTTTTTTGGGCGGAGGTTAATTGACTAAGTGCATCCGCAGAACAGTTACCCCACACACTGCAACAACATTCGAGTGTTGGCTTGGCCAAACTGTTGTATAGGAGAAGTAAAAGTTCAGGTGTTAAGTAGGGTTTGGCTCGTTTAACTAGTTCTAGTTTGGTGTTGAATTTCTTTATAACGGCAGAGACGTGTTTGTTCCAACTTAGGCTATCATCCATGTGTATTCCAAGAAGATGATTGGGATACGGTGGTGCCACAAATGGAGATGTTAAGAGGTTCAGATATGAGTTTTTTCTTCGTTCCAACTAGCATAACTTTGGTCTTGTCAGGATGTATTGCCATTCTATTCTCAGATGCCCAGGTGGCGAGGTTGTCAGCTCTTGTGTTCTTACCATACTGATCGTTGGTCCAGAATTGGCTGACGTGGTGTCATCAACATAGATATAGGAATTGCATTGATTATTTGCAAAAAGGATGTCATTGATAAATAGGATGAAGAGGAGAGGACCAAGGGATGAACCTTGCGGGACGCCACTGCGAACTGGTAAGAGATCTGAGGTTGAGTGGCCAATTGAGACGAGTTGTTTCCGTTCTGTCAGGTAGGATCCGAACCATTGCAGTGTTGCGTCTTTAAGTCCGTAGATAGCAAGTTTCTGTAGAAGAAGTTCATGGTTTATCAGGTCGAAAGCTTTCCGGAAATCTACTAAAAGTATTCCACTTAGTTCACCTTTGTCCATGCTATGAAGTAACGTGTCCGAAAGTTGCAGTAACATTGTTTCACAGGAATGAAAGGGCCGTGATCCAAATTTCGAGCTTCTAAGTAGGTTATATTGGTGAAAATAGCTTATGAGATGCATTCTGTAATAGCGTTCCAAGATCATCTTTGTCTTGGCGAGAACCCTTCTTAAGAACCGGTGTGATTTTACTAATTTTCCACTGGTCTGGAAAGATGCCCAAGATTATGCTGGAGTTGTAGAGGTACAGAAGCGATGGGAGATTATTGCAGCCGATCTCGAGAAGATGGACGTTGATGGCATCAATTCCCTTTGCCTTGTGACATGACAGGTTGTTGATTTCATTGAATATCGCGAAGTCGAGTGTCCACAAAATTACGTAAGGCATCGAAATTAGGCTGGTGATGTGCAGTTTCTTTGATAACAGTATTGGAAATTTGAGAGAAATGGGAGTTGAATATCTTCGCGATTTCTTTGGGATCCGTGATCAAATCGTTGTTATCAAGTATATTATTAGGTGTTGCTTTGTTCTTATTGAGGTCTGCTGCATCTGTCATCTGTTTCCTTACAGTGAAAGACTATGTCACTAAAGTAGCTCACTTAAAAGATTGTAAGCAATCAACTTGGTGGAGTGAAGTCAAGAAACTCAGCGGCCTCTCATCTGCGTCATCTAGCAAAGGTAACCCTGCGTATCTTTTTCAACACCTTGGTGGAACCTCTGACGGAGCACACTTAGCCAAAACAATAAAGAAGCTTTTTTATCTCCACTGAGTACCTTCGAACCCCTACCGAAAGATTACGAACCTCAGCCAAACGATCCACCTGCTGTACCATACGCGGTCTCTTTCGACTCTCTTTTTACCAAGCTCCCCTCGCTCAATCCAAGGAAGACCTCTGGCCCAAACGGCATACCATCTTGGCTGATTAAAGAGAATGCAGATTTACTGGTCGGCCCTATAACAGATATTATCAACTTTTCCTTTTGAGCGAGGGGATGTCTCCCTCCATCATGGAAAGCAGCAGATATAGTACATATCCCCAAACAGAAGCAGGTCCAAGATGTTAACAAATTAAAGATTTACGCCCACTATCATTATTAACACAAGTGCTATCCAAGGTAGCTGAGGAGTCCGTAGTGGAGGAACATGTACAAGCAGCTGTGATGAAGAAAACTAGTGGACGACAGTTTGGATGTATTCCTAAATCCTCTACTACGCATGCTTTACTCAGTATGGTGCACTCATGGGCCAAAATACTGACGGAACAGGATCTACAGTAAGGATCGTATTTGTTTGATTATAAGAAGGCATTTGATCTGATAGATCTGGTTATTTGACTTTCTTAAAAATCGCAAGCAAAGAGTTAACTCTGACAGGACTGTAACTCTGAAGGAGAGATAATCCTGCAGGGGTTCCCCAAGGGACAAAACTTGGCCCATGGCTTTTCATTTTTATGATCGACGATATTATTGTTACAAATACTGAATTATGGAAACATGTGGACGACACGCCAATCGTAGAGCCCGTCGCGAGGAACCAAGAAAGTAAGATTTAAGATTCCGTGAACAAACTTGTAACTAAATCTAACGAGAACAAGCTTGAATTGAATTGAATTGAATGAAACAAAATGCCAAGAAATGCAAATTTCGTTTGCTAAGACTGTTGCAGATTTCAATCCAATTGTCATAAATGAGAAAGCTATAGACTGAGGTATAGTGTCAAGTTACTTGAATCGAACATGTCGAACGATCTGAGATGGAACTGCCACGTATCTGAGATATCACGAAAGGCAACTACAGTCGAACCTCTATCAAGCGGCCACCCTCGGGGATCAGTTTTGTGGCCGCTTAATAGAGGTGGCCGCTAAATAGAGGTACGCAAATAATAGACCCTGGGCGTAGTCAATGCTTTTGAGGTGTAAAGCTTTTAAGGTGTAAAGTGGCATGTGTTAAAACATAATTTTTAAGCATTATTTTACAAATAAAGCAAATTGCGGCTCTCTTGACAAGGTGTTGCGCCAAGTAAATCCTGCAGACTGGCCGCTTAATAGAGGTAAAAATTGACATAAACCACCATTTGGGACCGCTCTTTGGGTGGCCGCGGCCGCTTAATAGAGGTGGCCGTTTAATAGAGGGATAGTTTATAGTATTTGTATTTCAAGAATTTCGGGACTTCGATATGTGGCCGTTTAATAGAGGGTGGCCGCTTAATGGAGGGCCGCTTAATAGAGGTTCGACTGTACAAGACTTTACTTCCTCAAACAACTGAAGAGAGCAGGCGTTGCTACCAAGGAACTTGTAACCTTTTGCACCACATGCATCCGCACCGTCATGGAGTACGCCTGCTCAGTTTACCATAACTCACTTCCCAATTATCTGTGAGATGATCTTGAATTTTTACAGAAGCGCGCCATGAGAATTATCCATCCATTTGTTAACTATCATCAGATAATGCATTAGAACTTGAAACGAAACAGCGTATAATCGTAGACATACTCAAACAATTAAGTTATTGTAAATTTTCTAATCTAATTCAGCTTAGTTTTGACTGTATTTTTGGTATTTTTAAACTATTAATCAATTAAGTTCTTTGAATGTTTGCATGGCGATAAAATATAATTGTTTTTGTTTGTGGAAACACCACGTAAATTTATTACTGCAGTAATAAATTTACGTGGTGTTTCCACAAACAAAAACAATTATATTAATCAACTATTAATCAATCATTAGTCAATCATTAATCAATCATTAATCAATCAACCACTTCAAATATTTCATGTTTGAAAAATATCGTGGATTTGCTAGCAAGGCGAGGGGTTTCTGCATGCATGTATTTCTAGTAATAAAACGTAAATAAGGCGGTGATATAATCATTCAGATTTTTGTTAATATGTAGAAAGATAATGTAATCATACCCTGGCATGCCAGCAGCACCAACTCCTACAGATGTTGGTAGGTCATCAAGGAAGTCCAATTTTGTCAAAGTTTTTCCTGGCATGACTGCATGGGTTTTACAACCCAGAGGTCCAACAACATTTGTTCCAATGGGTAATGTTTCGTCTTTACTTTCAATCACCCTAGATAAAACAAAATTTGCTGCTTAGAATTGCATGAAGGGTTAGACACTGAAATTAATGCTTAATCATGTGGTGTTCCTTACCGGTACTTTCGGTGTTAGTATTTTAATATTAAAACTGATATTTAAACAAAAGTTAAAATTACTATGCAATACTGCATATACATCGTTCTCGTCCATGCACCTTAATTTTGGCATTATATATGTATAATAAACATTTGGCATTAGATTAGTTGAATTAGTGTCTTTACATAAACAACTCAGTCTTTAATTCTCTTGGGAATTTCCAGATGAAGCGGCTGGAAAATCCTAAATGTTAACATGGAGACCATCATTTAATTTTCTAGTTTTGTACCGTTTGAAGGTACACAACTATCACAAGTAAGATAACTTTCAACCATCAGACAGTGCAATTAATGATCCAATCATCCAACAAAGGCCTGGCTATGCAGGCTATTATTGAACATTAGCAATAACTGCGCTGTTGGTTTACAACTTTATTTAGTCAATCAGTATACTGTACACAGTTGAAATCATGTGAACTTGATTACAATGTACATGCAGGTCAATTCAATTTAATTTATGCTCAAATAGTAGAGGATTCAACGAGGTCACTGGTCAGTGATCTAGAGTGAAGGTTAAGCCCTTTGGGTTACACATTCAAGTTCAACTCTTTTCGAGCTAAGCCCCGACTACGCCTTAACCATACCCATCACCAGGGCGCGACAGCTTGACGATGATTTCTAAGCGGTGGTGCGAGGCGAATGGAACGCTTGGCATCAGGCATGCCAACACAAAAGAAAGGCCACTATTTTTAACTTTATTATAATAGACTTAGTCAGTGTTTAATTTTATAAATAACATCAGTTTTCCTCTCTATTTATAAAGCATTATAACTGAAGCTACTTCTCATCATTTTGTCTTACGCTCTAGTTCTGCCTTACCGTTATGTGAAAGCAGACACTCTCTAATTGTCGCGAAGTTTCGACATTCAAGCAGCAGTGCACATGTCAGTTCAAACGTATAATTACAAACAATGTTCAATTGTCGAGGCGATAGTCGTTAAGCCATGCAAAAACATTGGAGTAAATCCATTTACCAAGTCAAATCCGAGTCCGAGTCAATTCCGAGCCCGAGTCAAACCAGGGTGCCCACCCTTTGGTGAAGGTGAAATTCAAGGACTTTTGCAGGACTTTCAAGACTCTTTTTCAGTAAATTCGAGGACCTAGAACTGGGAAAAATCTTTGAAAATGGCAGGGATTTGCCGTATAAATAATTCACTTTATTCAGTATTTTTAATCAAAATCACTAATGTGCCAACATCTGGAGGTTAAGGAAATTAATTCCAGGACTTTCATGGACTTCTGCTGAGATTCAAGGACTTTCCAGTCCTGGAATATTTTTCCAATTCAAGGACTTTCCAAGATTTTCAAGGCCCGTGCACACCCTGTCAAACGTCGAGTCACGTAAAAAAAGACGAAATTGAATAAAATTCACAATTGAAAAGGGTTAGGAGTAGGGCTAGGGTACTAAGGGACCATTCATTATTTATGACCGGGGGTGGGCTGGCGAAAAAGGGGGTGGATCATGAATTATTTTTGACCAAAAAAGGGGGGCACCCATTGGTTCAGAATGGGGTCCAGTTATTTTATTATATAGTGGGGGGGAAATTTGACATGTAACGATTATTGTAAAGGCAGCAAATTTAATTCATGTAGCTGGCAAAATTCTCAATTTTAATCAACAGATAGTGTTATGAACAGAGAAATTAACATTTTAATATATCGTTACATTATCAGACAGAGACATTATGCTATAATTAGCTATAAATAGGTTCACTGTATTAACTGTCAATCATGTACGTAATTGCTTTGTTATTGTAATTTTGTATTGTCTTCGAGTAAAATATATTGTTTTATTGTTGTTTATACGAAGGAGTTCATAGCGATTTACGAGCGAATTACGAGCGATTTATAAGCGATATACGATATTTATTACATGGCGCCCAACGTGGGGCAACTTGAAAACATAACAAGTTGAATCCAAGCGAAAGTATGACCGAATCGAAAGAGAATTTAGACCGATTAAGAGCGAAGCGAGGCGGACATCGTGGTGTCTGTACTAAATTAGCGAAAGAAGCGGACGAACTCCTACATTTACCCGGCGATGTTGATGTCGATCGATGCGAAATTATCCGATCTTTACTCGAAGAGAAATTAAAAATTCTAAGCGAAATTGACGAAGAGATTTTAGGATTATGCGATGTAAAAGGTATCGAACAAGAAATCGAAGAATCGGCGGAAGTTGTCTCTAGAATATTAACCACTAAAAGGAAACTCGAAAACGCTTTAAAGCCTGGAATTTCGAAAGTGATCAACGAAAAGAATAACGTCCAACCATAGGCAGCCCAGCAAAAGGTGTAAAAATACATTAAACGCTTAAAAATATGTATAAAGTTCGTCTCAATTTGCTATCAAGCGATTTATTTGTGTAGCTCATTATACATGCAGATTCCGATGTTTACGTCATTGTATTTTCATATAGTATATTATCCTAAGGCGGGCAACTCTTTTACAAAAATATTTACACACACTAATACGCTCGCTTCAAACAACAACAAAAACCGCTACTTTCTGAAAACAAACTACATACAAAACACCTTGGATATTTTTTCTAACTTTATTCAAACTTTTTAGAGTTGAAAAAAGTTTAGAAGTATTTAAATTTTATGGATAAAAAGTGGGTTTTTATCGAAATTATTTTGTCGATAGGCGGGATGCAAAATGCACGACAAACGTCATCATCGGAAAAATCATCGGCTTGTTGCTTATTGGCTGTTGAAAAATCGGCAAATTCCGAATATAATATACTTCAGTCAATAAACTTTCTTCGGAATTTGCCGATTTTTCAACAGCCAATAAGCAACAAGCCAATGATTTTTCCGATGATGACGTTTGTCGTGCATTTTGCATCCCGCCTATCGACAAAATAATTTCGATAAAAACCCACTTTTTATCCATGAAATTTAAATACTTCTAAACTTTTTTCAACTCTAAAAAGTTTGAATAAAGTTAGAAAAAATATCCAAGGTGTTTTGTATGTAGTTTGTTTTCAGAAAGTAGCGGTTTTTGTTGTTGTTTGAAGCGAGCGTATTAGTGTGTGTAAATCTTTTTGTAAAAGAGTTGCCCGCCTTAGGATAATATACTATATGAAAATACAATGACGTAAACATCGGAATCTGCATGTATAATGAGCTACACAAATAAATCGCTTGATAGCAAATTGTGACGAACTTTATACGTATTTTTAAGCGTTTAATGCATTTTTACACATTTTGCTGGGCTGCCTATGGTCCAACCGAGTCAGTTATCACCGAATCAAGAACTAGACTATGGGAATGATAATTCAACGAATAGTACGATTATTGACAGTGGCGAACAATCAAATAATGCGAGTCAAAGCGAAGTAAACACGAACACGTCTCAGCCGACAGCGACAACAAGTACAACAACGAATGTTAAACCGAAATTACCGAAGCTGACCTTGCCGAAATTTAAAGGTGACGTAACAAAATGGAATACGTTTTGGGACTCTTACGAATCTACGATACATAAAAACGATGCTATTTCCAAGGTCGATAAGTTTAATTATTTGAGTTCTTTACTCGAGGGAACTGCACTACGCGCTATTCAAGGGCTTAATCTTACGAACGCGAATTATGACGCCGCTGTAGAAATTCTCCAGGACCGTTTTGGAAGGCCACAACAAGTTATTGCGGCCCATATGGATGAAATACTTAAAGTAGAAGCTTGCACAGGAGAGAAACTATCTTCCTTAAGATACGTCTATGACAAAATTAGCGTGCATGTACGTGGTCTAGCTTCATTGGGCGTTTCCTCGGAACAATATGGAAGCCTATTGATACCGATTATAATGTCAAAGTTGCCAAGCGATATTCGCCTGCAGATCGCACGAAAGGCCACCAAGGAAGCTTGGAAAATCGATGAATTACTTACTACGATAAAACTTGAAATCGAAGCAAGAGAAATGAGCGAAAGCACTAAGTCGAGTGGGAATAATCAACAAGGCTCTAAATATCAAGATTACAACTCTAAGAACAACGGGAACAAGCCTACTGCTGCTGCTATGTTTGTGAACAATGGCCAGCTGCCCGACAATTCCAAAATCCAATGCGTTTACTGTAGTGGTCGCCATTATTCAGCATCATGCAAACAGATTGTTCCTTGTGAAGCTCGAAAGAAAGTTCTTAGTGAATCAGGACGTTGTTTTAATTGTTTATGGAAAGGACACACATGGGCGTACCGGAAGGAAAAAATTAGGGGGGCGGCAAGAAAATTGCCCGACTTTTCGAGATTCTGCCCGACTTTTCGGTATTCTGCCCGACTAGGACCAAAAAAATTTTTCCGGAAAAATTATTTTGGCGACCTCCCCCCCCCCGTCGCCAAAAAAATTTTGGCCAGTGTACCATTTTAGGGGTCAAAAAAATTTTCCGGACAAACAATTTTTCCGGAGCATAACATAAATTTTCGAAAAAAACAAAATTTGCCAAAAAATTGAATTAATTTTAGACTAAATTGACAGAATTTGACCCATTTTTTTTTATTGCAAACCAAAATTGCCCGACTGTTCATCGAATATTGCCCGACTGCCCAAAAAACTGGGGGGGCTGCCGCCCCCCCCGCCCCCCCGCCCGGTACGCCTATGAGGACACAACGCGAAAGACTGTAACAATGCAAGAAAGTGCCGCCACTGCCAGGGCAGGCACCACCAATCGATATGTTCACGAAATCAGAAAGTCGAAAGCGCGAAGTCAACCGAACAGCCGAAAAATGAGGAATCTACAACAACAGCCACAAAAATCTGTAAGGGTACTGTTTTACTTCAAACAGCTAGAGCAAAGGCAACGAACGGTGTAAGATCAGTTCCCGTACGCGTATTATTTGACACAAGGAGCCAACGCTCTTATATTACGAATTCAACTCAAGCGAAATTAAAGTTGGAACCATTTAGAAAGGAAACACTGTATTTGAACACATTTGGGGACAATAAATGCAAGCGCCAAAACTGCGAAATCTACAAATTCAATATCGAGAACCAAAACGGAAGTGAAGAGGTAGAAGTTACAGCAATTAATTTCCCTATAATATGTTCTCCACTGAACTCGAAAGTCAACACGAATTACGTACATCTGGAAGGGCTGGAACTTGCAGACTTTGGCGGCGACGATAATGAAAGTAACAGCATCGATATCCTAATTGGCGCAGACCATTATTGGGACATTGTCACAGGTGATGTTGTCAAAGGTGAAAGTGGTCCCAGCGGTCAGCAGCAAGCTTGGATGGTTGTTATCCGGTCGAGTACCAAAATCTGCTGAACACGAAGATCCAACTGTTTTAAATCTCACCCTAACTGGTGAATCATTGGACACATCAAGATACTTCACCGCGCCAACGAACGAGGACAAGATTGTCAATTCACTAAAGCGTTTTTGGGAAACAGAGTCCATAGGAATAGACAATTATCAAGCTGAACCAAACGATGATGTCAACTTCATTCGTGATATTCGATTTACAGGAGAACGGTACGAAGTTCGCCTACCTTGGAAAGAGGACAATCCTGAGGTCGGAGTCGACTACGAACTTTGTTACAATCGGTTACGGTCGTTGCATCAGAAGTTAACAAGACAACCTGAGCCTCTTCGAGAATATGACAAAGGAATTCAGGAACAATTAATATCGGGAGTAATCGAGCGAGTGCCTTATCAAAGCGACGACAACAAAGAGAACGAAAACAACGTGCATTATCTTCCACATCACGGTGTAGTAAGGAAAGACAAATCGACTACAAAGTTGCGAGTGGTCTATAATGGATCAGCTACCACTGGACCAGGTGGAGTGGACCAGAGTATCTTTACAAGCCTCAGTGCGAGTGGCCGAAGGATCCAGCAGCGAGCGCCCTGGATGACACAGCCTTGAACGAAACCGTTAAGAAACCACAGACTGTTATTCATTCACTCGTCAGTACGAAAGAAGAAGAATCAGCTGAATTGAATCTGAACGATATCATAAGTTGTGACCGTTTCAGCAGCTTCGCTAAGCTGTTGCGTGTAACAGCGTACGTGTTAAGGTTTGTCAACGAACTAAAAGTTAAACGAACTGCTAGGAACACGGAGAATATGCAAGGAGAATGTGTAGTGGGTGAATTGCGAAGACTGGAACAGATGAAAGAGTTTCAAAGGAAGACATAAACATGATCCGTTAATTAATTATTTGAGAAACCGATTATGCGAACAGTTAGACAGACTGTAGTTCGTGAAACTTTCATATTTCTAGTTACGATTATACTGGGGAGTATTGTTGAGCACTGTACGGCTCAACCCTGGGGAGTGTTATGAACAGAGTAATTAACATTTTAATATATCGTTACATTATCAGACAGAGACATTATGCTATAATTAGCTATAAATAGGTTCACTGTATTAACTGTCAATCATGTACGTAATTGCTTTGTTATTGTAATTTTGTATTGTCTTCGAGTAAAATATATTGTTTTATTGTTGTTTATACGAAGGAGTTCATAGCGATTTACGAGCGAATTACGAGCGATTTATAAGCGATATACGATATTTATTACAGAGGCAGTCCGTGTAAAAACCGACCACTCGAATTTCTTAAGATTACAGATTTCCTTCAAATTTTCTGTGTGGAAGAAGTCATTCATAAAATGAACAAAAAACGTTGACTTTGAAATTGTAGTCAGTTTTAAAATTTTTTCGCAATTATTTTCGGACGCGTTCGAAAACAAGTTAAAACGTTAATTACGCAAGTAATATTTGAGCTTTTTTATATCTCACAGTTCATCTCGCGCTTTTACTCTAACTTCGTGAAACTTACATATTTTATTATTTCCTGCCTAGGCATAAACCTAAACTAAAAATTATCCTGATCGCTTGAAGCAAACTAAATATTGTGTATTTTTAAAAACGTCTTTCAGACAGCGGATTAAATATTCGTGTTAGTATGCTGGCGGTAAATTATTTTTTCTCAAAAGTGCAACGGTATCAGGTATCCAATCTATTGCAGCTACTGAGTATTATGACACATCTACTAGAATAAATAATAAAATCTTTGGGCAGTGTGTTTTTCGCCTGACAAGCGCGTCATGAATATAGTCAATTTTCGCTAATTCGACTAATTATAAGCTATAATTTGTTAATGCATTTACTTAAATTTTTCGCGTTAAAAACATACAAAATTGTTCACTATCTTTTAAATATGGCTGTCTTTTGGATAGAGACTAAGTTATAAATATGCCAGCATTTATGCTAGCTTTATAACTTAGAGCAAAAATCTTGACGCATGTGCCGACTGAAATTGACGGGTATACATAAAGTGCGAGCCAGCGAGCCATGCCGATGTTGCGAGCCACCACAGATCGGTGCGAGCCACGCGATGTGTGCGAGCCATGTGCAATAAATAAATAATTATAAGAAATTGGTCTTGACCAAATGGTACTGAGTACATCTTATCTCCAGGACACAATAAGCAACTTGCGTGTTAGACTAATTTTTGATCTACAATTCTAGACAAATAACATGTGGACGCTGATTAAAAATGGCTGGAATTTAAAGCAATCAATTAATTATACGCATATTCAGCCGTATTCCCCGCTCCCCCGTTACAATGTTGTTGCTACAGATACCGCAATACGGCAATAGTTGCCATAATGACTGAAGTGATCAACATTGTTTCAGGGGAGGGGGGACCGACCTTACGAAGTATATATGAAAATGTTTAAAAAAATAATTTATTTGCCATGTTTGTCCGAGTAAATTTGTCTATGATTGTAAGTAAAAAAGTAACTTCCCGTAAAGAACTTGTTAAAACTGGTGAAAATGCAAAGTTTGGTTAGTGCGAATTGTTGTAGAATACGGAAGGTGTAGCCTTGCGGGGTTTGCATGCATGATTGTTTTGTATATGTTACAATATTGTATTTGCCGAAAATGCTAACAACTTCCGCACGTAATACAAACATATGCAAAGCTTGCAAACTTTGCAGGACTGTGTTTACCAGGGCTTGCAACATTTTGCGGCCGAATTTTGCGATTTTGCTAATTTCATTATGTTCTTTTTAGCTGTGGTATTTGATTCCCTTCTCTTTCCTTGGGTTTTAATTTGGTTTATTAACATGCAGGTTGTCCATTAGATCTTAAAACACCTTCAGATAATTTGTAATTGAGTTATTTGAGTTATAAAATTCCTGTAATTGAAATTGGGTTCTTGATTATGTTTATATTTCGTTTCTGAATTTTGTCTATTATTTTACTCATTACATTTCACTCGTTAACCATTTTAAATAATGTCTCGCACCTTGGCTCGCGTGGCTTGCACTCTGGCGCATGGCTCGCATGGCTCGCAAGGCTCGCATGGCTCGCAAGGCTCGCATGGCTCGCAAGGCTCGCATGGCTCGCAAGGCTCGCATGGCTCGCAAGGCTCGCATGGCTCGCATGGCTCGCATGGCTCGCATGGCTCGCATGGCTCGCACTCTGGCTCGCATGGCTCGCACCTTGGCTCGCATGGCTCGCTGGCTCGCACAATATTGAAACTCGAAATTGACATGCACGCGTTGCTAATTTTATCCGCCGGTATTATCTTTTTATTATTTATCAGTGTATGAAAGCACTGTAAACATACTGATCTTGGTAACTAAAACTATATGCACCGATTTCCTCCGAATGTACACATCTATCAGTAGAGAATATTAGAAGAAAGTATATTATACAATTTATTAGAGAGTAATGTTTTTCGCGTGAAAAGCGGTTCATATATAATCCCCGTCATCGCTTGAAGTCGGTCAACGCGTAATTTCAAGTTTTTCTTCGCTTTCTTAACAGTATATTTATATCGTAAAATCATTACAATCTTAACTTGTTGAATTCGGGGAGGGGGGAGGGTAAAATCCCCCAAAGAAAAGTCAAGAAATGGGCCCAAATATTTTCGGGCAATATAGACCACAGCTCCTCCAATAGATATATGAATCCCGTACGCCTATGAGTGTACTACTATACATTTATATTGCTCTCATGTGCATAGAGAGACAAGGTACGAAATTAGAATCTATAAACAATCAACTTTAATAGAAACGAATTTCTTTCTTGTTGCTTTGAGCTATTAGGCTATATTAAAACCGACGAAACATGTAGGCTAGTAAGCGTATATATTAAGTGAAAGTGAAACTTATTCTCAAACAAATAAATGAACCAAGACTGCATGTCGTAATCTCTCTGAAAGGTCGAAGCAGTAACTAAAGGGTGTATATATAGAGGCATCTAACGGCAAGTGATTTAACGATCGCACGGAGGGGTTATTAGAGGCCTTACGATTTTAGGACGGCAACGCGACGACGACGGCCAAAACAAACTCCCTCAAATAAATGGTAGTATTAAAGCCCACTATTTGTTGTATATTAGTTTCTCATCCGGAGCTTCTCCTAAAGTTGATGCGGGCTGGCGGGCCAATACCATTATGCCATTATTTGCTGGATTTCCCCTCTCCATAAAATTTATTTTGGAGAAGTGCGCATTAAGCATTTATATAGCAACTTTCTGAAAAACAGCACAAAATCAGTAAGTGCAACTGAAAGCATGTTTTCATAATTTTGTACCCAGAACGTCTGGCGTTTTTCTCCCCTGCCCCTGGCTTCCGGTAGAACTTATATAGCTGGGTTTGGATATGTAATAGTAATGCGGGAAAAACTTGCAGTTTGGTTATGAAATTTTGTATTTTAACTAACATTTGGTTTGGGAACGTTTCTAATTGTCTTTCTTTCAAATTTCACTTTGAAGACATCACAAAATTTATAATAATGGTCAAAAATGGCAATAATGATGGCGAACAAGGCCATTTTCTTAAAAAGCATGCGGGCTGGATGAGAAACTAATATACAGCAAATAGTGGCCTAAAGACAATCGTGGTATATTAGCAATCGTATGAATTTAATACAATCGTATGAATTTAATGGGTTTTATGTTTGGGAAGACTGTTCTGCTGAAGCCAGTTTGAAGTTGCACTTGTTGCGGCTTGAAATGCAGCCGTTGTGTCAAGACGTGAAAATCTGTGATTTGGCGTTGTAAACAAAGCGAGGACAATGTCTAAATTATTCATATATTGCAATTATTGAATTCTTTTTAATTATTTATTGTATTTGTGGCCGTTGCTGTCCTAAATCGTATAAAGGTGTCTATTTAAAAATCGGGGAACCATGCAAGGTAAGCATGGTTAAAATTTTTTCGAGTATGCGGACATATGCATGCACATGCATGGTTTACGCTACTCATACGTTTCTCTCATACGCATGAATAGTGTGACAGGACCTTAACCGAGATCAGCATGTAATTGCAGTTCTTAAAAAACATGAAAATATTAAACATGTATAAAATAATTGTTTCATTTTATAGTGGCAAAATAAATCTGCACTATGTCTATGATGAGAAAAAAGTGCCCTTCAAGGCATTCCTATAAATTGGCACACATATATCCTTTCCCGTACTTTTCTTATACATTTTTGTTTATATATACCATGCATGTAGTATTTAATGATACCCGTAAACGTAAAATTTCAAGCATATATAATTGCTGGCATATTTATAACTTACTCTCTATCCAAAAAACAGCCATATTTGAAACAGTAAACAGTTTTGTATGTTTTTAACGCGAAAAATTTAGGTAAATACAAAAAGAAATTATAGCTTATAATTAGAGGAATTAGCAAAAATTGACTATATTCATGACGCGCTTGTCAGGCGAAAAACACACTGCCCAAAGATTTTATTATTTATTCTAGTAGATGTGTCATAATACTCAGTAGCTGCAATAGATTGGATACCTGATACCGTTGCACTTTTGAGAAAAAATAATTTACCGCCAGCATACTAACACGAATATTTAATCGGCTGTCTGAAAGACGTTTTTAAAAATACACAATATTTTGTTTGCTTCAAGTGATCAGGATAATTTTTAGTTTAGGTTTATGCCTAGGCAGGAAATAATAAAATATGTAAGTTTCAAGAAGTTAGGATAAAAGCGCGAGATGAACTGTGAGATATAAAAAAGCTCAAATATCACTTGCGTAATTAACGTTTTAACTTGTTTTCGAACGCGTCCGAAAATAATTGCGAAAAAAATTTTAAAACTGACTACAATTTCAAAGTCAACGTTTTTTGTTCATTTTATGAATGACTTCTTCCACACAGAAAGTTTGAAGAAAATCTGTAATCTTAAGAAATTCGAGTGGTCGGTTTTTAAACGGACTGCCTCTTAACATTCACTCATTCGATCGCTTGTAAACCATACATTTTCCCCACGTGCCCCCCCCCCCTCCCCAAATTTTTTCAAAGGACCAAAAGTGCCCCTTTTTGTGATGAAAAGTGACCTTTTTGTACAAGCTAATGTCGCTGTAAATACTAAATTAACATCAAAGGTGCCCTTTTTGTTCGGACTAAATTTCGATAGACTGATAGTTTAAAAAAATTTGGTCAAAAACGTGCAATTGCGGTATGGTACGACGGGAAAATTTTTCTTCCCCCCTTGCCGTCCTTCTCCGTCGCCAACATTTGTGGGGGAAATTTTTTAAGTGCCCTTTTCAATATCCAAAAGTACCCCTTGAAGCTGGTGCCCCCCCCCACTCTTTTCATGCTTCCTACGCCGCTGTATATGCCATCGTTCGTTTTCGTCCATCACGAGGCAGTCATGTTGCCCTCGACTAGGATGACCGATTTGACAACCATTACAGGATTCCACACAAAGTCTTTGAACTTCATGTGCGACTGCATTCGCATATACTGTATTTCTTCCAATAAATTCTAACGGACAGCTAGACGTTCCATTCTATGGCTTTCACAGCGAAATGATACTCAAACGAATGTATACAAATACTAATAATCGTCGTCTTCGGTAATGAAAATGCTGAGCTCAGTTTAGTTACTGTTTCGGTCAAGCACGCGTGTTAGTGTCACGTACTGAGTTCTGTGACAGATAACGTCAAAATGGCGTGGCATATCCATACATGGGCACAACACGCCATTTTCACGTCGTCTTTGACGTCCTCGATCTAAATCTGTCTATAACGTAACCATGAACGTACTTAATGGGCACTGAGTTCTGTGATAGGTAACGTAACGATGTAACGCAACCCGAATGGTAACGAGACTTGGTAACGCGACGCTATTGTGACGTCATTGGCGACATCCCTTTGGACTGCAGAGTGGGACACACCTCATAGGTTTTGCATACTTCCGCCGCTAGAACCGATGCTATCTGAACCAGGTGACGTCATAGATTTTGCAAGCTCATTATAAATTCCGACATATGGGGTAGCACTACTTAAAAAGTACAATATATGGAAGCAAATTGTTTCAACAGAATTGTCAACCAGAGCGTGCAGCTACGTTTTGTGTCAACCCATTAGGGAGCGGTCATTATTTACGGTGGGGGGTGGCACCGAACAGAAAATGGTTGGGTAAACAAAATTTTGAGTGAGTAAAAGGTTGGGTAAATGAAAAACAAAACAACTCAAGGGTTTAATAAAAATTTATTGTCATTTCCAAAGCATAACTCACTGAAATATTGGAGACTAAAAAGCAATGACAACAGTCATATGTCAATACAATATGTGAATCGATCAGAGTCACTATATATCTTGATCATTTTCCGATTTGTTCGGAGACAAATGGTGTCTCCAAAGAAAGTACATGTGCAGACAACGTGACACTTTAGACTGCGGAAAATTTCACAATCCGTTATCAAACTATGTCACAGAAGTGGTAAGGGACTTGTGTGACAACTGAATGGTATCTTTTTGTAATGTTTTTGACCAGGGGTGGGTATTTCTTTTTTAATTGATATTTGAGGTTGGGTAATCAAATATTTTACTTTTTAATGGTTGGGTCAGCAAAATTTTTAGCACGAAAAACATTTCTCTTCGGTGCCACCCAGACTCGTCCCAAGTCGTTATTTGAATTTCAATTTTATATATAGGGACGAATAGGTATATATCCATATATATATACAGATCAGTACCAAATGTGGACGCGCGCAAGGGGAAAAGGGAAGTTTCTTCTTTCACCCTTGCCGTGAGCCTCTACGCACCCACTTCTGGCCGCGCGCCCGCTCTTAAAGCGACTGGGGACGAGTTTGGGTGCCACCCCCCACCATAAATGACCGCTCCCTTAAGCCACACACTGTGCCATATTAATTACGCGCCTACTTTGTTACGCTCAGTCAGGGGCGTCGGAGCGGCTCTAAGAGTGTGTGTGTGTGGGGGGGGAGGGCACAATTAGCGCCCGCTGAAGGTCGGCGAAATTCTAGGGGGTCTGGGGGCATGCCGTGCCCCCACGGATAAATATTTTGAAACTGCAGGAGATTTACAGAGTTGTAAAGATGACAAAATGTCATCAAATATCTGAAATAATATCAATTAATTTTGTGTTTATTGACCATTGTTAAAAACTGTGTGGGGGGTGGGGGCTCAAAGACATTTAGGCCCCCCGCAACTAAAAAGAGGAGGGGCCCGGGCCCCCTGCACCTTGTAATTGTATAGTATAGACAAGTGAATGTCGGGTATTAAACAGTCTACTAGCCAATTCTCTTGTTAACAATAAGTTGCAACTGTTCTTTGTCACTTTGCTCATTAATGGTTTAACCCATTGTGTGGTAGTACACTCCCTTGATTAGAAAGATTGTCTGGTGTAAGACAGAGTGAAATAATAAAGTAGGGCACATCAGGGCACATTGCCACTTAAAGGTTTAACTGCCAAGGTTTGTGATGAACCATTAAGCCACACTGCACCATAATATGCCTTACTTCGTTAAATGACTTCGATTTTATGTTAGCCAGTTTTAGAAAGTGGTTCAACAAGACCACTCACCACTGTCGAAGTTGGCGATTAACCCATTTAGCTGCAGGGATGGGGGGGGGGGGGGGGGGGGGGGG
>CACRXK020001393.1:0-26320 GCA_902702795.2 Paramuricea clavata | reverse complement strand
GCCGTGGGTTTTCCCCGGGTACTCCGGTTTCCTCCCACAGGGAAAGTTGACAGGGTGGGTTAGGTAAAAAAGGGCCCACAGTAATTGGCATATGCTGTTGTGGTGACCCTGCCCTAGTTGGCAAAGCTAAATAAATAAATTTAAATTTAACCCTTTACAGGGGATAAAGTCTATAACACGATAATGGCGGATAGTATTTGGGCAATTACAAGCCGACATGATGAGTGCATCTATAAGCATGCTGCTTGTGATTTAGAACTTTTCCTGTGATAGATAGATCACAGGCATAATTATTATGACTTATTGCCATTATTGCAACTGTTTGCAGTACCGGTAGCCGAAAATGGCAAAATGGTTTGACACGTTACAGATATAACTTCAGATTATATGTAATATGTATACTTTCAACAAATTCAATGTTGCCATTATTTGTAACCAATGCTAATTATATGAGATTGTCACATTTCTTGTCGTTAGAACTGACTTCCAGCCGGAGCTGGGAGAAAGCACAATTTATTTAAGCAGCCCCATTTATGGCCATTGTTGTCATTTTCGGCCATTATTGTACAAAAAAGAGCATGAAAATTTTGCCAATTTTATTACCAAAGTTTTCCATTCCTTCCTTTGAAGCTTTTTCAAACCTCAAGTAGCACTGTAGCAGCACATGCAGTCGCTGTACATTTTAATATTGTACTAGTCAGAGATCAACTAAAATTTCACAAAGGAAATTGCATACTTAGCAGTTAGCACCGGGGCATGCATCAACTGAAGGTGACACTCTCCATAATAAGGCCATGTCGACAGCCAACATTGCCTTGAAATGGCGACAAATAGGAAATAAAATGCTCATATTCTCACAAACTCTGTCTAAAAATTGTGACAGTGATATGACTTAGGTCGAAATGTTTAATTTCCAGCCATGGCAAATTAGCAAGGGTGGGTAGTAGCGAAGTAGTTGTAGTTCGCTACTGTAGCGAACTACAATTTTCAAGTAGCCAGTAGTTTTTGACTACTTTTTAAAAACAGTAGCTGTAGTTATAGCGAACTACATTTTGCCTAAAAGTAGCCAAGAAGTTGGCTACTTTTCAAAGTAACTTGATAGAATAGCATGATATTGAGACACGGTCTGCTTAAAACTGAATACTCAATAGTTAATTTGCACGCCTGAACACTGTAGTGTTTTCAAAAATGTTGCTTTGTGTTTACTGTTGTTACTCGTAAATCGATTTGTTATAGGTTACATTCCAGCCTGAGTTAATAGATGCTCCAAATACAGTAAAACTAAAAATATAGAGTAGCGAAATAGCGAAATAGTTCGCTACATTTTTTAAGCAGTAGCTGTAGTCAGTAGCGAACTACCTTTGTTCAAAAGTAGCAGTAGTTGTAGCTGACTACATATTTTTGAAGTAGCTGTAGTTATAGCGAACTACAAAAAATTTGTAGTCAACCCACCCTTGCAAATTAGGTCATGGCAATGTTTAATTTCCAGTGGCCAAGTAAGTTGTTTTGAAAATCAGACGAACAACCTAGATAACTACCCTATAGCAGAATACATAATGATGACAGCTCTGAAAAACTGTGTACAGTAAGTCAAAGTTGTAACAATAATTTCATAACCATGCATAAACGTAGCATTGCTGGTCATTATAACCCATTAAGCTGCAGAGCTTGAAGACCCCATTGACAAGTAAAATTGTCTGGCGTTAGACAGGTAAAAAAGAAAAGTAGGTGCACTCGGGTGCATTGCGGCTCAATGAGTTAACTAGAGACATTGTCAGATTTTTTGGTTAACATTATAGTATAAGCTGCAGAGCTTCCCCATTGGCATTGATGATTCAAATCTGGCGTTAGACAAGTAAAAAGACGAGTAGGGTGAACTGGGGCGCATCTCGGCTCAATGGGTGTTAAGCTACATAATTATACACAGTATGTTGCATAAAATTTACAGAAAAAAAGAAGAAAAAAGGAGTTTTTCAGTTACAAGAAAGCTCGTGGTCATTAATGTTCGTGAAGTGTCTGCCACTATGAAAAATCTAGTCAAATGCCCCTCATATCATAGTCACATACATTTTGAGACACATTCTGAAAATGGAAAGAAGCAATTTAACAGCTATTTGAATTTCCCTACTGCTGTATCAAACTTTATTTCCCTGGGCATTCTTTCCCAACTCCCGGACATTCCCGGGCATTCAAGGAATCTCCCCTGGCGTTCCCGGGCATTCTTTAGTAGGACCCGTTTATTTAACAATTATTCGCCGAAGGCGAGGTGATTATCAGTGAATAAAAACCGAGACGAAGTCGATGTTTTTATTCACGATAATCACCGAGCCTGAGGTGAATAATTGTTTTAGTATAATTTCATCGGTGATTATTTGGGAAAAATAAGAAAATACACATTTCTTCGTCATTTAATTGTCAAAAAGGCTTCGGCCGCCATTTTGAAAATCGCTTAGGTGATTATCGCGTAATAATCATCTCATCGGCAACCAATCAGCGTGGAGAATTTTCAATAATCACCTATGTAATTATACTAAAAGCTATTAGTAATAATTACACAATAAATATTTCCTTGTGTAGACATGCAAAGCCAAGAAAATAGAAAAAACAAGTTGATTGCAAAATTCTTAACATGAACGCTAAGTAATTTTTTGTGACCGCATACTGACCCAAATGCAGGGCCGTACGAAGATGATTAAAGTTAGGGGGGCTCAACCGAGGTCCCGCCGCTTGGGGGGTCCGGGGACATGCCCCCTCACGGGAAAATGTTTTGAATTTCAACTCTCTGAAACACGTTTTCCTGCATTTAGGGGTTAAATTTACCTCGAGTTTTACAATAAAATATTATGATCATAAACAACATCATTTTGATATACCGGTATCTACACTTTCTTAGCCAATGTCAGAGTATTTTTTGTAGACTAGTTTTGTAGATGTATTGTCTTTAAAGTAAACTATTTAGGTGCAAGTCTCTTATCATAGCCTTGTTAGCATAACCAGTTGTCATAGTTTATAGAAATGAAAAAAAAAAACACACTCAATTTTGACGAAGCAGCAGCCAACTTAATTAATTGTACGCATGCAGAAAAGCGTGAGGTGGCGCTAACAGGTCACCGTAGTAAAGTTAACTTGCCAACTTCAGTTCCTGTATCTTCCGAGCTTTGGAATAGAGCTGGGGCAAAGAAAGATTCAATCTTCCACTGCGTCGTACATCTGCGTATTAAGCAAAACGTGCATGTGCAACTGTGCATTCACTTCGAGATTCACTTAGAAATTATCATTTTTAGGGGGCTCAGGCGTTAGAAATTAGAGGGGGGCGGGGGGGGGGGGCTCAAGCCCTCGCTGCCCCCGTGGTTCCTACAGCCATGCCTAAATGCCTGACAGGGTGGGTATAGGTTTGCGTCAAATTCCTGCCTATGCAGAAATAAACTCTACTCAAATCACCAGCCGGTGCCATGAGGTTCATTGCTGGGTTGTCTATGTTTAGTACTTGAAATATCAATTCTGCTTTCTAACGGAGCTATTTTTCCTCACTACGTACCACTGTGTACTATTTAGTTATTTGCCATTTTAAAACTTGAAGTTATTTTGTTGAAGAATGTAATAATAATAACAATAATAATAATTTAGTGACAGCTCAGTTATGTTGCCATTTAATCTATACCCTTATGCCTAGTTAATTTGGATGAATTTAAGGCCCTAGACTGCTCTCCGCAGTCCCCTACTTTATCAACACAGCCACCTACTCAGAGAAGCCCTACCGGTTTACCGATAACTGTGCACCTCCTTACAAGTTGGCATACCACTTTCATACTACAGTATAACAGCCCTTCAGGTATCCGTTTGAAGTCCTGGCAGAGTTGAATATAATTCTGAAAACTTGGTCTGGCATTGTGTCAGACAAACCCATGTTCTGGTCGCACATGATCGGACACTTAATTATTCTCAAGTTGCCAATTGTCACAGTAGTAGAAACCAAAACCGTAACAACTACCAAAATTCCAAAACCATATGCATATTTATAATGGGTAACACAATTACAGAATATCAATGACAACTTATATTCAGTAACAGTATGTGTCAGTAATTATATAAAAAAAATTCTCTTAACACTCGAGATGACATTGTTATTGTATGGATCGTGATGAAGTCAGATTCTGTGACATGTCTAGCAGACAGAATCTTTGTTTGCATGTGTTAAAGATTACAGATTTTGTTAAAACGATTTCCAACAATAAAGGAAGAAATATTCAAATTGATGAGACAAAACGGTCGGCCATAATGTCCGTGCAGAGTAATTCGTAGACGACCATATCAGCAGTTTGCTCGACCAATGGCCAGTGGCCGACCGTTATATTGATCCCCCAAGATCAACCGAGCCTGGGGGTGGGGGTATCCGAGCCTGGGGGTGGGGGTATCCGAGCCTGGGGTGGGGGGATCCATGGGCGCCTCTCTCTGAAGATTCTGAAATGTAAACCCTCTGAAATAGCATTTCCAGCCATTTTGAACAGCTAGGTTTTGTTGGTTTAGTCATTTTATCGAAATATTTAACAAAGACTATTGTGTAAAATTTATGTTAGAAAAGCAGGACACCTTTCCCTTCACATTTCTGCGGTAAGGAGCAGTAAATACTTTGGTTTGTAATTTTGAGAAATAAACAGCGATTGTCTAGGCTATAGACAGTGAAAATCGGCAAGTGCGGGCTTGTATTGGATCCTAGTGGATACAGTTAGTGTTCGAGATTTGCAGTATGCTGGTCATAGATATCTTATATACACTAGATACAGTAGCGCATCTCTTTTAGTAAAATTGAAGCCAAGAATATTCCAGCGGTCACCACCATTTGAATAGATGGCGGCCATGTTGGTAGTTCCCACTCGCTAATAAACGTTTAAAAAACAACAATAACTTTCATTATTTGAATAGTTTAAAAATGTATTAGGAATGGGTTTAACTTAATGTTTAAGTACCCTGTTTAAGAAATAGAAAACATACGAATCTTCTCATTTCATGGGAATATTCTGAGTCTGCAATCACGGCTTCAATTCTTGAATTGCAGAATAATTAGATGCACTATCTAGTGTATATAAGATATCTATGATGCTGGTATCCTGACAATACCGGTAGTTTCTAATTTTAATTTTGGATACCAGATGTTGAAACCTCGGCATTCGTCTATTCGATTTGGAAATCTAAGAGGTTTATACCAAAGCCATGATTATTTCGACATGTTTTGACTAGTTGTCCTGATTATTTCGACTAGTTGTCCTGATAGGTCTATTGTATATAGTTAACGTTGTGGTTAACATTACCTGTCATTAGCCGGTAATGGGAAAACCTCTTCCATTTAATGAAGTTTTCAGTTCATGGAAACTACAGTATAAATAGGCTGATCGAAAACATGTTTTATTTTGAGAATTTGGAAATCAGATTTTCAGTTTGGATAACAGCTTAAGAAATTATGTTTGCGATGTTACTCTGAGTGTATGTTCACACCGGGCGAGCTTGAAACATATGCCCGGCCACGGTGGGAATCGAACCTATGACCTTTCGAATACATACTAGCCCAATGCTCGGCCAACTGAGCTACGCGGTCAGGTCGGTTCGAGTAAGTGATATTTCGGAACAGAATCTAGTTCCTTGGATACCAATGTAATCTAGTCTCAATGTAATCTAGTCTAACTCGAACCGACCTGACCGCGTAGCTCAGTTGGCAGAGCATTGGGCTAGTATTCCAAAGGTCATAGGTTTTTGCATGCAAATATTCTGGCGGGCGGAATAATATGCTCAATGCATCCTTGCTTCTTAATTAGTTGACACTATTGTTTCTTGTCAGGATGAATTTGAAAGCGAAGATATTGAACGTGTCACAGTGGATAAAAAAGAGGCATTTAACAAGTTTAAAGGAAAATATCTCGATTCTGATTCAACAGGTTTGAAAATTTTAAATAATATATACCTGCATGTAGATTGAAGCCCCGTTTACACTACGCTCAATTTTTGGTACGGCACGGATAAAATTGGTACCCGTACCACGTTTTTTGGTTCTTAGACTACCTAAATAGAGCCCCGTTTACATTACGCTCGATTTTTGGTACCGTACCACTTTTTTGGTTCTTGGACTACCTAAACCCAGAACCAGAAAAAGTGGTACGGGTACCAATTTTATCCGTGCCGTACCAAAAATTGAGCGTAGTGTAAACGGGGCTTGATTGAAGGTTTAAAATTTGCAGTGTCCTAATAAGTTTGTAGATGTTCTGTGGTTTTAAATATTTAGTACGAACTTCGATTATAAGACTAATGATTTAAATTGCATGTACAGTAGGTAATATTCAATGTTCTTCGCTATAAGTAAAAAGCGGTATTGTTCCGGTAAATGTTTCGAATTGTTGTCAGAGGTTTTTGTGCGTGCAGTGTGCCATATGATTCAAGTGTTTCTCTGTGCCGATAGCACTGCTTGTTCCCAGTCGTTGGCAAGTCTGGAACAAGTTCGTATTTATAATTTTGCAACAAGGTTGATGAGGCCAACAGACTCGCATGAAGTTGTTCCAATAAGTCTGATATTGTCTACACGCAACAAGTTGTTAACAAGTTGATGACAACACGTTACAAACAGCATGTATTAGCCTTTTTGGAACAACGTGCACAGACGTAAAAATCGCACAACTTGTCAACAAGATGTATTCGCAACAGGCTTGTATAGCAAGCTTGTCAACAAGTTGTGACAATGCTGTTATTTTATCTAGTTGCTACAAGGTTGTCACTCACAACTTGTGTAACATTAAGTCTGTTGAGCTCAACAACCTTGTAGCAAGCCGTTCACAACTTGTCAACAAGCTGAAAACAAGCAGTGCGAAGACATCCTGTTGACAAGTTGTTGGAACAGCATTGCTACAAGTCTGCTGCAGGTTTGTTGCAGCTTGTGCGTTTTTACGTTGTAGTAAGTCTGTTACGTTCATCATAATATAATTTTGCGACCAGAAACCCCTAAAGTTGCCATACAAATGTTGCGCATTTTAGAACTGTGTATTTTTTTTTATACACCGTGCATTAATTGTGTGTTAAATATATGCAATGTTTAGATTTTTCATCCTCTAATGATAACCCTGCGCTTATTATATAGAGACACTTTCACATTGCGATTTGTCGGGCTTATATACTTGGTGATTTCCATTACGGGGGCGGGTCTACCGTGGGGTACCTATATAGTGCATGTGTCTAGCACCCGCCTAGAAAAGTCCAGCACCACCCTAAAAAAATCTTCTTTTCGAATGGCGATTAGCGGAGCTTCTGCTGCTAGCGCGTGTCCATTTCATGAAACGATTTAATTGATATGTGACATCACGATAATGTAAAACGTATATAACAGAACGACGAACATGCAGATTCGGCCATCTCAAATAATGGTAATTTTGGGATAGTAGCGTTGCAGACTGCAGACGAGAGTGGCAGTAAGGCTCCCTCATGCATCACCCCATGGAACATCTGCACCCTTCCTTGCAGACGAGGCTAGATCCGCCCCTGTTTTTTATACGTACGTGTGCGCACGAAAAAGTTAAATCTTTCTAAATTTTACTAATAATATGACTGAATAAATGAAAGACAGCATTTAGTGTTTAGTGTGTCTGCAACAATCCCAACATATGCATTGTTATTTGAGATGGCCGAAGCTGTTACGTTTTACATTATCTTTTGTTCATAAAGTTTATATTGGCTTTTTATCACGAATGGGTAATTGCTACAACACAACACAGTGTCGTCAATTTGCTTGTTAAAGTACAGTACTGTATATTCGAAAATATGGCTGTATAACAACCTCAACATGTTCAGTACTTATTTAATCATGATATTTAACCATAATTAATAGAAATAAACATGGTTAGGAAGGCCGGTAAACTTTTAAAAAAGAATTTCGTATTCAAACTTCAATTGATGTTGAAATGTAATTCCGAGTGCACACATCTTTTGTCTTGCGTTTATTAATATTCAAATATTACGGTTCAGCGATTGAAACTAAGGTTTTATTGGGTAATCGCCTCATTATACAGAATTCGAGTGCACACATTTCCATAAACGTGAACAAAAACGTAGAACAATGACTTTTGTCAAGCTTCCAAACCATGTTTATTTCTACTAACTATGATTTAACTAATTAAAAGTATTTTCTCGTGAGCCCACAAATAAATTAAATCGTTTCAAGAAATTCACACGCGATAACAGTAGAAGTTACGCTAATCGCCATTCGAAAAGCAGAAAATATATGGTTAAGCGATTTATTAGGGTGGTGCTGGACTCACTGGGGGGGGGCCAAAAAGAGTTACCTTCCCAAAAAGAGTTACCGTCCCAAAAAGAGTTACCGTTACTCAAAAATGTAACGATTACATGTAACTAGTTTCTTGCAACGACGTTACTCACAGCACTGCCAATCAGCATTTCTTGTTTGTTAAATATAACGTTGTGCTATAGTCAATCCAACACTCTGTTTTTCTGCCGTAGATTGGCGACAGATCAAGCACTAAAGAGACCCCAGGACAAAAATATCAAAGACTGCAAGTGGAGATGAAGGAACTTGCTGAAGAAATGGAAAAAATGAAGGTAGTTACACTGTACTTTTAACAGCTTGCATTAGAATGATGTTTTGTTTGCCAGGATAACAGGCGGGATGATTTTGATGTAATGAAATAACTATAAGTTACTGATATTTGCCGTGTTGGTGTAGTGTACTCAGGTGAATAAGATGCTTGTGATGTTACTCTGGGTGTATATCCATACCGCACTGAGTACACTACACCAACACAGCAAATATCATGATTATTACTGTAGATTACACTGATATCGATGGAACTAGACTCAGTTCCAAAATATCACATAGTCGAACCGACCTGACCGCGTAGCTCAGTTGGCAGAGCATTGGGCTAGTATTCCAAAAGTCGTAGGTTCGATTCCCACCGTGACCAGGCATATTTTTCAAGCCTGCCCGGTGTGGATATATACTCACAGTAACATCACAAGCATCTATAAGTTACTGTTTATGATTCAGAAAAGTTGCATTATTTTCCTGGTAGAATGGTTTTGTGGCTTCAGGAGAGATTTATCGAGTGAGTGAGATACCCAAAATCCTGATACTTATAAAACCTTACACTTGCGTCATCTTGGTATGATTTGCATGAACTTGTGGTTGAAGCTTGACTATTATAACGGGACTCTATAGCTCCGTTGGGTAGAGCGGTGCACCTGAAATGCATGGACGAAAGTCAGGGTGCGATAATTCAATACTTTTAGCCGTACCTGACTGGTACTCCGACAACTTTTGCCGCGTACCTGGTCTGGTACAAACTTAAGAGTCAAGACGTACCTAAGACTACTTCTAGAAGGAAAATGTAAGTACGCGAATAGCAAATGTCTGCGTACCTACGTGGTACTTGCCTAAAAACAAAGAAGTACCAGACCATAAATTTGGCGTACCTCCGGTACGTTGGTACGCGAATTATCGCACCCTGCCGAAAGTTCAATTTTTGCCAGAGGGCCTATATTCGGTAGTTGTATCCACTACTGCTTCTGGTTACGTCCAAAAATATACAAAAATTTACAACTCGCAAATTCCATCCACAAAAACCTTTCAACTTAGATTTATCGAGTGAGATGCCCCAAATCCTGATATTTTCCCACAACTCGTACACTGCATGGTACCACCTTGGTAAATCTATATATACATGAACTTGCAGTTAAACTTCGACAACTGGCCTCTGTAGCTCAAATGAGTATAGAGCGCTGCATTTTTTGCAGCTGTTCCTGGTTAGGTCTATAAATGCACAAGTTTTATAATCGAAATTTCCATCTAGAAAAACCTTTATAAAATAACATGTATATAACGCGTGCTCTGATTGGTCGAAACCCGTGTTTGTATCAGGCCATCCAAACACGGAAATTTAAAGTGAAAGTTTTTTAAAGTGAAATTTTAACACGGAAAGTTGTTATTTTATAAAACAATTTATGGTTTCCAAGCGCGCAAAATCTCTCGCCTTCGGCTCGTGTTTCGCGCGCTTTTCTTACTCTCACAACATTCCCGCGTGTTTGGATCAGGCCATCCAAACACGGAAACCATAAAGTAATTGTATATTGAACAAGCCAAACTGATTATAACCATATAGTTCTCAGAGTTCCAAATGCGGCGCAAAGCACAAACTAGGCTTTGAATAAACATAAACCGTGACAAGACGTCATTGCCTATTTTGTTATGCGAGAAAACTGGAAACAACCTGGTTTTAATGACTCTAGGTTGTTCTCAGGCTCTTGCGCACTAAAAACTAGGTTGTTTCTAGGCCCTGCGCACTAAAAACTAGGTTGTTTCTAGGCCCTTGCGCACTAAAAACTAGGTTGTTCTCAATCTTCTCAAGCAGCCAAACTCCTCGGTCAAGTAAACATCTGCATGCCTAACATACCTAGCTATTTGGCATTATAATAATTTGCGTTCAAAGATTTAAGGTATAGATTGACTCATTAATAGAATATATGCACAACACTTTTTGTCTTGTGTCTAATATAAGTATTGTTTGATCCTAATAGAGGAACAGCATTGTCACTGTCGTGATAAGTATAATTATAGTTTATTGATTCAACATTAATTTATTGCGCAAACCCTGCAACTTCAGACAGTGTCAAGTGGTTTGAACTTCTCAAGTTTGGTATACACTCGCAGAGCCGCAAGAGACTTTTTGTATTAAATTAAAATGTACAGTTATTTAAATTAATAAAAAATAAGCGGTTCACGATATTTTTTATTAAATAACTATACATTACAAAAAGCCTCTGTCGACGAAAGTGTCTTGTATAAAAGTAAATTCAGCTTGATGTAGCAAGGATTTCAATATATAATATATTATTCATTTCCTGATGATGACTATAGTTTAGTCGGAACGTCGAAATAAATTTTTCAAAGTAGTATAACACTTAGTAACTATTTAGCACCAATAAATGAATGACTGTATTGACAATAGTGTAAAATTTGTTTTGAGCATGGATATTGGACTTTGGTTATGACTTATCGGTTTCACTCTCAGGGACTTATCAGTCAAAACATAACAAATTGCTCTCACTGGAATCCTTTATCTTATTCTTAATATGCATGCAGACAGTGATGCACTTAATATTATCACAAAATGACAAATATCTAAACAGCTAAATATTAATATACGTATATAACATATATAAGATGTTATTTTAGGAAGACTTAATATAATGTGAAAAGAAGTTAAAAACTGATGAATTAATCTTTTTGACATATATTGGCAGCAACTATTTACCACTAACCAGGAAATTAAAAAGGGCCGGTACATGCAATTGATGCAAAATTGCTTTATTGCGCAATAAAAAAATTGAAAAATTAGGCAACAAAACAAATATTAGGCTAACCCCAGGCACGAGAGAAATGCCATTTGGAGCCCTGTAGTTCTTATACGTACATATATAACCGAATTAAGTTTAGCTGAATTTGACTCTCGGCACAAGCCCACGGTTATGCCTAATAAACGATTGCTTTTATTTTCTTTCTCAGGTGAAGCACCTTCAACAACAGGTAATTCGTACTATGCATATTCACGCTACGTCGGTGCGAAATTGTTGGAAAACGGCACTTTCGTCGTAACAAGTTGAGCACGGTTTCTAATAGGAGCGAGATGAAATGCATCCTGAGCCAAAAATTGATGACAAATGCCGGGCTCCATGGTACTCTGACACGTAGATTCATATACCATAGAAGATTCATACGAATATCACGAGAAAGGGGGAAATATTCAGGAATCTGTGCGTGCATGTTTAAATATTCATGCATGCAGGAATCTTTGCACACAGATTTAATGCAAAATTTACATGATTTGCGCATCTTGACAAGTTGGCCCAATGGACCTTTAACCTTATAACTAAAATTTTGATCTAGACAAAAATTTCATCACAGCTTGAAAGAGCATCAAAAAATTAGTAATATTCCAAAGTTTCGTTGCGAAATGTTGTAAAATGCGGATAATATAGCCTTGCGAAGTTGCAATTTTGAGTCATTTTAGATTACAAACGGGAAATTGATACCCAAATCGGGTGTTTGGGTATCAATTTCCCGTTTGTAATCTAAAATGACTGAAAATTGCAAACTTCGCAAGGCTACATTATCCGCATTTTACAACATTTCGCAACGAAAGTTTGGAATGTTACTAATTTTGAGATGCTCTTTCAAGCTGTGATGAAATTTTTGTCTTGACTTGTCTAGATCAAAATTTTAGTTATATAAGGTTAAAGGTCCATTGACAAGTGTCCGTATTTAATTAAGAGTTACTGTATAGAACATTTGCGATAAGCATTTCCATGTGCCATTTTCGAATTGATGTCAAGCTTACTAAGGGCAAATAAAGTTGATGATGATATGAATGTGATATGCATGGTGCAGCATCCAAAGGCCTTCGTCGTAAAAAAATGGCCCCCCATGACAAATCCCTACGTCCGGCCCCTGGGTACAGGCATTCTCGTACCCAAGGTCTTTTCCGAAAGTCCCTGCGTCGGAGGTTGGGGTACAGGAAGCGTACAAATACCCGGGGATGAGCAATGCAAGAATTGATTGATGCAAAGTTACTAATTTTTGTAAACTTTTGTGTTTTAGCTGCAATCTTGGCAACTTGACACTCTGATTGGTTCTGAGGTATAATTTTGTTTATAGTTTTTCCACATGCCTGATTTTAAACATGCTTTACGGATGTATTGCAAGTACGTGTTCTCATAGCTTATTTACAGGACACCGCCTTATAACATAGAATTGCTTCTCTAATGGTTTCTGTGGTTTCTATTTGTTTAGTTTGCAACTGGTTCCACATTTCCTCAAGGAACTGTTCAAAAGTAAGGAAATAATATTAAATATAACCAGCCTTATATTATAATCCGCTACGTTTCTAGACGATACGGATAGTCACGATATGATTTTAAGTATCGCCTAACTCACTTCGTGACTTAATTCTTGTTGTTTGTCACTGTTCAGTTCGTGTTAACACGTTGGGACGCGCGCCGTTTAAACGCGTGTTTTGCGTCGTGAGTATCTCATGTCAAGGGCGGATTTTCATGTTTCTGGTGGGTGCAAGCGCACCACTCAGGCTTCGGCAGGGGTTAGGAGTTTGGGTTAAAACCTTAGGAGGGGTGAAGGAGGAAGGGGGGGGGGGGAATAGGAGAGGTGAAGCGAAATTTGGGTGGGGTTGAACACTTTATTAGAGGGGGTTAGAGAGATTCTAGGGCGGGCGCCCTTTACTCTTTTCGAATTCTGATTGTCTGACGTTAACCCAATAATCGCCCCGATTCTGACTATTGGTCAATCATTAAAATCTATTCTTAGCGACCTTGTAGAATGCAACCACTTTTAATAGTAAACTACCGGCGATTAGCTAGAAAGACACAAGTGAAAAATGAGACAGGGAATAGGCAATTCCAGCTTTTAATTTATGCGCACAGGGGGGAAGGGGAAGTAAGGTATGATGTTGCTGATTATGCTGAATTTTTCAGCATAATCAGCAATATGACCTTCGGCATAAATTAAAAGCTGGAATTGCCTATTGGGTTTCCATTGCTTGTTCCAGACAGACCAGACCGTTTGTTCTTTGTGATATGTACTGATACACGATTGGATGAGTCAACTCATCTTTACTGGACATGCGTAGTTTGTACATCCTGATCGCAGACTTGTATTCAGTGAGGTCTATTAATTAGTAATTCCGGCACACACCTTGCAGCTTTCTGTTAACCGTGCCAACAAAAACAATAGAAAAAGGCTGGAACTGACGTCCAGTAGCTCAATCTTTGCTTCACTTGGACATTAATGAGGCATGTTTAAATTCTGGTCGAATACATTTTGAAAAGAAATTTTTATGTTCCAAGCTGGCAGATGTTTAGGCACACTGCAAATAGGCACACTGGATTCTGAAAGAGCGCGTCCAATTTCGGTGACGGCACAGCTGTATAGCAGGCTTCGAGACTATGTCCCTCTAGAGTTTGCGCAGGAGGCTAATGTCCCTCGGAAATCTTTGGATATTGGGTCTCTTAAACTGTATCACAATTCTTAGTTTAGGCATCTACATATAGCGTAACAGAGCATTCGAGATTTTAGGGACATCGTTGAGAATACTTTTCCTTTACCCAAAAAATTTTTGGCGTCAAAAGGCGTCCATTTTTCGTTGTACGGCGTCGTGGGACGCCCTTCTGGCTAAAAGCCAAATGCCAAGGATACATTTTTCACAAATTTGGAGGCTTTTCAATAGCATTTATTGGTGTAATACTGTCAACAGCTCACTGATTCACTGGAAATGTTTTTCAAACTTCTTCCTATGGAAATAGTATGGATCTTAGTTGAAAATAGTGTTGAAATCCAATCTTCATACTAATTGCAATTTTTATACTATGGATATAGTATGGATATACTATGGATATAGTATGGATATACTATGGATATTGTATGGATGTACATGGATATAGTGTGGATATACTATGGATTTAGTGATGCAATCGCAAATTCAATGGTATGGATATCACTATTATGGGAACAAATATAATTTAAAACGCTAAAGACCTTTGCTTGATGTTGAATTGTACATCACCGTACACAAATTATTTCTCTCAACTCCATTAAATATTATTCATCGTGGTTGCACGTTTCACCCCAGCTTTCCCTAGTGTAGACAAAAACATAACACGATGACTTTTGTTTAGTTTCCACATCATCGTATCTTTATACTTGTGACCGGGACATAATAGATTCGTGAAAACTGTTTATAATTTTCTCTTTTATTTTGAACACCCCAAAATACGAGGGCGACGGTTATAAGCGGGCGACTGCCCGAGATGTTAATTCCGTTTTATTGTTCTTTTCTTCGATATAAATGCTTTCTTTGACGATAAAATACTCAATAAGTTCTTTTGAAATCGCTTTTATATTTTCCTGACTGCATTGGCAGCATGGCATGTTCATGACGTAACAGGAAGTGATTAACAGGAAGTTAACTAACAATAACTACTAAGGTGTCTCTCCACAGTTTATTCAACCTGGCCACACTCTCCCCTGCTAACAAGGAGTCGTCCTCGACCTAACTATATAACTGCAGAGATCACGGAAATGCCAGTTATAAGCACACTTATAACTAGGACATAGACATTAAAGTCTCGATACGATACCGTCAGTTGAATGCATGTTGGATTTGATTTGCTTTGATGAGTGTTCTGTCTTTTCGCCGCTATCCGTTTCGATCTTCGGAGAGTTGTTGCTGGATCATTGTCTGGCGTTGCTTGAATTTGTTCGCCTTTGGAAGTGGATATGTGATGCTTTCTGGGTGACGAAGGGGTATTAACGAGCAACATAAACTCCGATTCGATGTCAGTTGAGGACGTATCTTCATGAATGGCTCGGTTGGGAACGCATTTAATCGTCGTTGGTTGTATCGGTTGAGGAGGATCACTCTTCATGGGGCATGGTTGTAGTTCAACACGGGGCACCTCGACCACTATAGGGCACGACAGTATATGGTCCACCATCTTTGGTCGGTACTTCAGTCACGGTAAACATGGTAGGTTCCCATGCGTCTTGGATCTTGTTTCGCCCCAAAACTCTTTTTCGTAGGTACACTAACTCCCCAACTTTGATATCTGGCGCATACACCTTTGAATCGTTTCTTTGCTTTCTCTTCTCTGCTGACTCGCGTATATGCTCCCCTGCTTTTTCCCAAGCGTACCGTAGGCGGGTTTGATGTTTAGTAAGCCACTAATTCGCAGACTGTTTCTGAGGTTCATTTTCTTCTTGTCCGAGGAGTAAATCAACTGGTAACCTTGGTGATCTCCCGAAAAGAAGATGATATGGGCTGCAATCGGTTATACCATGCGGGGTACAGTTGTAGGCATACAGTAACTCAGGAAGGTACTCGGTCCATCGACGTTTCTTTTGAGGAGGCAAGCTCTTAAGCAAATCATGAAGTGTGCGGTTAAAGCTTCACATCGTGCGTTGCCTTGTGGGTGGTAAGGTGTTGTGCGGCTCTTCTTTACACCATAAATTCGACACAGTTCCTGAATGATTGCACTCTCGAAATTCCTGCCTTGGTCCGAATGGATCCGTTCCGGTGTGCCGTACTTTTGAAACCACTCCTTGACCAGCACTTTGGCAACTGTGGATGCTTTTTGATCTTTCGTGGGTACTGCTAGCGAAAACGTAGTGAAAACGTCAGTCATTACCAGTACATTTCTTTTCCATCACTCGAACGTTCCAACAACGTAAAGTCAATGGCAAGAACTGACAGGGGTTGTTCGGTAATAAGGTGCCCCATTGGTGTTCGAATACGCGGTTGTGGCATCTTGGACAAAACACATCGTTCACATGACTTGATCCATTTCTCGACATCTGTGTACATACCTGGCCAGTAGCATCGAGATCTAGCTAGAAGAATAGTTCTCTCTAAGCCCTGATGTCCCATGTCGTTGTGAAGACTGCGAATTATTCTCTCTTTTAGAATCTCAGGTAGCACCAACTGTCGTACCTCCTGCTCTTGTGGATCAATAATCGTTCGGTACAATACTCCGTCCTTCAGTTCTAACCGTTTCCATTGCTGTAACAAGACACGTGTACCAATAGTGAGATCTTCTCCTTTGCATCGGGTTTCCTGCCAACTGTCCAAAATTTCAGGAATGAGCTTATCGTTGGATCACTTTGTTGCATCTGCATTAACTCGGACTTGGAGTAACTTGGAAATGACTTCGTTCCTGACTTGGTACTTATGTTCTGTGTTGATAGCGTTGTTTGCCACATTCGCTTGCTGAGGACCTTCAAGGGTTATGTTGCACTCTTTTCCAAAGTGGCAGTAGCTAGGTGGGATGGAAAGCTGTTGTATTGGAGAATGAGCCAAGGTATTCGTTACTTCCATCACCGACGAAAGTTTGTCTGGGCAATCGTGGTGAGGGAGGCGCGACAATGCGTCGGCATTAGCATTCGATTTTCCGAGCGATAAACAATGTCAAACTTGAAAGATGCCAACTGCGAAGCCCATCGTTGTTCTACTGCTCCAAGTTTTGCAGTTTGAAGATATTTCAGGGGTTATTTCAGTATAAACGGTGAAGTTGCTTCCTAACAGATAACTGCGAACTTGTCGGTTACGGCCCATTTCAAAGCCAACATTCTAACTTCATGGAGCTATAATTGTCCATTTGCGTTCAGTTGGTCTTAGTCGTCTACTTGCGTACGCAATACACGTCTCTTTCCTTGAAGTTCTTGGGAAAGAACGCACCAGTCCTTGGTGGCTAGCATCAGTCTCGAGTATGAATGGTTGCGAGAAGTCTGCATATCCCAATACTGGCGCAGTTGTCAACGAATGCTTAAGCCTATCGAAGGCTTGTTGATGAACAATTTTCCAACGCTTTGGGAAGGGTACTAACAGATGTTTCTTTAGTTTCAGTTCGTGTAAACACCGGTTCTGTAATTCATGCAGTGGGTCAGCGACCTTGGAGAAATCTTTTACGAAGCGACGATAGTGGCTAGCAAATCCAAGAAACGAACGAAGTTCTTTCATGGTCTTGGGTACCGGCCAATTTTTCACCACAGATATTTTGTCAGGGTCAGTCGAGACACCGTCAGATGAAACCACATATCCCAGATACGAAACTTCTTTTCTAAGAAAACTGCATTTCTCTCGCTTTATGTTTAACCCTTGTTGCGCTAGCCTCGTTAAAACTTTTTCCAGTCTCTCCAAGTGTTCGTCAAATGTTTTTGAGAAAACAATAGCGTCATCGAGGTAAACCAACAACAGTTGATAGATCTGGTCTGAGCTTTGCATCAGTCGCTGAAACGTTGCGGGGCACCACAGAGGCCAAAGGCATTCGATTATATTCAAACAGTCCAAACGGAGTAGTGAATGCGGTCTTCGGTTTGTCTTCTCTTGACTGCGACCGATTAAAACGCTTGAAGATCTAATGTTGTAAACCACTGTGCACCATTGAGAGCATCAAGTGACTCGTCTACCGGGGTAAAGGGAGTCCTTTTGCGTTCTTAAGTTGAGCTTTCGATAATCAACGCACAGGCGAAGGGAGCCGTTCTTCTTTCTCACTAACACAATAAGAGATGCACAAGGGCTGTGACTTTCACGAATGACTGAGCTATCAAGTAATTTCTGAATGTGTTTCTTCACCTCTTGGTATTGATTTGGGGGAATTCGTCTGTAGGGTTGCGTAACCTGGATGTCATCATCCGTCCTAATTTTGTGTTTAACCGTCTCCGTGTAGCCAATGTCATCGTCTGACTTTGAAAATACGGAAGCATGCTTGTTCAACAGTGCGTCCAGCTTTTCTTGCTGCTCTGGGGAAAGTCCGTTGCAAGGACATTCAGTACTACGACGTCTGGAATGGATATGTTCTCGCTATCTTGCACCGTAACCATTTCTTCGTTGATTGACACTCTCTTGAATTCCACACCACTTTCGATGTTGCTGACTGCGTGAAGAACACCTATCCTTGTCCTTGGCTGGATCCACAAATCGTCATTGGTTAGATTTGCAACTCTCACAGAAGGGGGATGACGGTCCTACGAGGGTGTTGAGTACCACTAGGTGCGACAAATGTTGTCCAATGACTGGTTCCACCATTGCGATCTCGCACTTCACTTGACCACCCCAACCAGTGGCAGGAGTAGTGTGTAGCGGGGCTTAATGGACCCCTTTTCATGCGCATAATTAGCAAAGTTACCCTTAATAATTCATGAGTTATGCAAATTAATTTGCATAATCGATGACGTATTTTTCCGAAGGTTCTCCGATGATGATAAAACAACGAGGGCTTTCCGATAATTAATTTGCATAATCGATGACGTATTTTCCGAAGGTTCTCCGATGATAAAACAACGAGAGCTTTCCGATTAGTCGCCATTTTGTTTCAAGATGGCGGAAGGGTTAATAATGGCGGTTTTAAGGGAAAATAACATTGAATTGAGTGTGAATACTTTTCGTTTCCATTTAAAATTGCTTTTGGAAAAGCATGGGGGTTTATTTGAAAGCATGATAGCTCGTATTGGACGAGAAAACGTACTTGAAAATTTGTGTGTAATTTATCAGGAGTTAGAACCTTCGAATTTTGGTAGAATTATGGCTTACTTAACTTTAGTTTTTAAAGTTAGTGATTTTTGTGAGCCTGAAATTGTGCAAGAAGCCGTAGAAGTCTGTGTATGGGAATTAAAACAGGTGGACATAGCTAGCTTTGAAATAAAACAATCTTGGATACAACGTTTAATTGCATGGTTACGCGACTAATAACCTGGCGAAATTTGAATATCACTAATCCGGGTTCAATAGAAAAAGTCATTAACTGTTGTACATGGCTGAACACATTGTACTTTTACTACATTGCCCAGGCCTGTTTGTGCTGACTTAGCAAGAAAACTGGCTTTAATGATAGGACATAAATATCTCGAGATGGAGCAAGCAAAGTGGGAAAAGGTTGTTTCTTCGTGAATGAGTGGTAAATCGTTTGGATTGAGTACAGAGTGTGAGAATGGAGTTGGTTTACCTATTGAAAAGGCGGAATGGCAAATTACAGATTTGGAAAACATTTTGATTGAAAAAGGTTTGATACCGAAATTTATTCGTGGGGACGATGCCCTGTATGATATATTGTTGCGTCAAATGCAATCACAATTGATTCTGAGTGTTGTTGTTCCTAAACGAGTGCGGGGCCCTACCTTTGCTTATTTGTCGAACTGTAAGCAGATGCTTGTGGGTGAGATATTTGCAGATATGGCAAAAAGGAAGGGAAAATTCGAGAAGAAAACCGGTGTTAGCTTGGACAACTATTACAGATTGGCTGCGAGCGAAGTCGAGAATGAGAAGAAAAGAAAAAAATGTCTGAGGAGTTACATGAGGCGAGAAAACGTGCCGAAATTTGAATATCACTAGTCCCTAAAAACTTGTTAAGAAGTCATTAACTGTTGTACACATTGTACTTTTACAACATTGCCCGTTCTTGTTAATTTATGCTGACCTTGCAAGAAACTGGCTTTGCGAACGTATTGACATATTCATTGTAACTTTAGCAAAGGCTAGCAAAATTGTGTTATTATTAAATTTATTACAAATTGTAAGAGTTGAATTTAGCACGCAGTCTCTTTAGAAATGTTAGTTACATAAAAGATTTGGGTTTTCTATCAGGAGTTACAACCTTCGAATTTTAAAAGTGAGGATTTTGTATGCCCCAGTTATTTTGCGATGTTTACCTAGCAATAGCTGTATGGAAATATTTCCCTCCAATACAGTCGCAAATTTTAAAGTGAAACTTCCTGAAACCGTTTCGTTAACTGGTGATTGGGAAGTCGCTCTTGTTGAGATGCAATACGCACACACATGGAGTACTATAAGACAGGGTGTTCAGCAAACGTTTGTACATACTGTGGGTACTGAACGAAGCACAGGAATCATTGACAGTGGCCATTATGAAAGCGTTCCGCATCTCGTCAAAAATGTTAACAGTCATATTTCGAAAGATGTACAAAGCAAAATTCAATTAACGTATAGTAAGCATACACGTAAAGTAACCGTCGATGTTAAAAAACAAGCAAGCATTTGGTTCACCGGTGATATTGCTGCTGTGTTAGGTTTTGACCAGGACAGTTATATTACCAAGAAAACAACGTCACCCTACACGGCAGATATTGATGCAGGATTTTCGTCCATGTTTGTGTATTGCAATCTTGTGAGTGATCAAATTGTTGGTGATAAAAAAGTTCCCTTGCTACGTACCGTTCAAATTAAGGGCAGATACGGTGATATAATTACAAGAACGTACCAGAATCCATTATATATGCCAGTCGGTACGAAGCGGTTTGAAACGCTGGAAGTGTATATAACCGACGATTCAGGAAGGCGGGTGCCATTTGAGTACGGGCGGTCGATTTGTACACTACATCTTAGACCAAATCATTCCAATATGAAACAGTGGCAAACTGGAGGCGCTCACACAATCTGGTAATGGCTTAGGAGGGATTTTAAGAAAATTGTTTCGCAGCGCAGTTCCGTTTTTGATTCGCGGAGGTAAAGCAGTTGGACATCAGGCCTTAAAGACAGGTGTTGCGATCGGAGAAGATGTCCTTAGTGGAAAAGACGTGAAAACGGCCTCCACGAATCGTTTACGCGAAGCAGTTGGGAGTATGCCAGAAAAAGCGATTAGTCATGCTCAGTCAAACATGCAGAGTGGCAGGGGAATAAAAAGGAAGGCTAAACGTAAAACACCCAATCAGTCTAAAAAACCTCGCAAGGCAAGCACACCTAAGACCTGTACATAAAAGTTAAAATAAAACTGCTGACGGAGAAGATCTCGGAGCTGAAGATCAAATCGCTCCACAGAATTTATTCTTGCAGTCAATGTTTAGTCAAGTGAATGTTTCACTCAACGATAAATTAATCACGCCAAGCGCTACGACGTATCCCTACCGTGCCATGATTGAAACACTTCTAAACTTTGGCCCAGATCCGCTAGCAGCCGATGCTAACGCGAACATGGGTTTGAAAAAGCGACGCAGCTTTATAGCAACCAGTCGAAGTTGTGATATGTCTGGCCCGTTACATGCAGACATTTGTTTTCAAGAACGTCTGATTATTCCTGGCGTCGATATAAAAGTGAAGTTGGTTAGATCCCCAAATAATTTCTGCTTACTGGCAGGGGGTGAAAATCCAGCATACAAGGTAATAATTCAGGAAGCCGTACTTCGCGTGCGACGTGTGACTGTAAGCCCTACGCTGCGTTTAGAACACAAAAAATTCCTGGATAAAACAACCGCAAAATATCCCATTTCAAGAGTGGAGGTGAAATCTATGGCCATCCCCCAAGGGCTGATGTCCTTGGATAGGGAGAATGTATTCCTCGGGGTTTTACCGAAACGTGTTGTCGTGGCCTTAGTTCATAGCGAAGCGTATCATGGAAGTTATGCCAAGAACGCTTTCAATTTTCATCATTATAAAGTCACTCAAGTCGCCCTGTCTGTGAATGGCGAAACGCGGAAACCTATCCAGGTTCAGTTTGGCGACGCAGGGACTGGCCTGTACATACGAGGTTATGAAACTCTGTTTTCTGGTATGGATAAAATGTTTGCCGACTCTGGAAATCTTATCAGTCGTGAAGATTACGCCAATTTTGTGCGATGAGCACATGCTCATAACTGCTCATGAGCACATGCTCA
The DNA here is from genome assembly GCA_902702795.2 of Paramuricea clavata. NCBI lineage: Eukaryota > Metazoa > Cnidaria > Anthozoa > Malacalcyonacea > Plexauridae > Paramuricea > Paramuricea clavata. Next base: position 4,107 of record CACRXK020001393.1, on the reverse strand, counting down.
TGCTCATAACTGCTCATGAGCACATGCTCATCTGCTCATAACTGCTCATGAGCACATGCTCATCTGCTCATAAAACTGCAGTGCTGCTCAATAACAAGGCATTTCTACACAGTCAGTGCTAACGGAATGAGCTGCAAATTTTGCAGAAAGCAATTTAGCCGTGGTTACAATTTACGAAGACACGAAAAGGAATACTGTCCCCTACGTGCACAAGAACGAAACATGTCTCAAACAGACTCGGATAGCCAGGAAAGGGATTTCCAAGACGATGTCTCAACAACTTCAACTGATGTGTCTGAAATTTCGATGAGGACTGATGATTCAGAAACTGAAGAGGAAATGGACCCTTGGATACCGTTGATAGAAGAAGCAAAACAAAGAAGAAATATAGCTTTAGAGGAAATGAAAGAAAACCTTATAAACACTGGTTCAGATGAGCAATCCGCTAAGGACAAAGCTTTCTCTAATATGCTGCCGAAACTCCGGAAGGAACTGGAAAATATTTATATTGGATGAAACAACTAAAGAAAGATCCAGTACATAAGAAGATAATGCACACAAAAGATGCGCTTGTGGAAAACGATGATTTTGATCCAGAAGAAGCGCTAGAAGCAGCTGTTGATAAGAGAAAGTTTCTTATAAGAAGGCTTTTAAAGCGTATTAGACTCCCGACTGATAGGTCGAATATAGGATTGAAGTCTTGTATTCGAACAGTATTAGCATCTAAAACAATACCAGTATAGACACAGCATTTATGTAAATTCGAGTCATTAAAATAAATTGCTTTTCAATTATACCTGTGTTTTCTTGTTATTTTTATGTAGAAATGCCTTGTTATTGAGCAGCACTGCAGTTTTATGAGCATGTGCTCATGAGCAGTTATGAGCAGATGAGCATGTGCTCATGAGCAGTTATGAGCATGAGCATGTGCTCATGAGCAGTTATGAGCATGTGCTCATCGCACAAAATTGTACCCGACATGATTTTAAAAATCTAACAAACTCTGTGCGTAGTAGTTCGGAGTTAAATATTTCTTATAAGAAGGCTTTTAAAGGGTTACGATTCTGATGATGATGACATGCAATGATGATTAGACTATCGACTGATAGGTCGAATATAGGATTGAAGTCTTGTACTCGAACAGTATTAGCATGTAAAACAATACAAGTATAGACACAGCATGTAACTTCGAGTCATTAAAATAAATTGCTTTTCAATTATACTTGTTTTTTCTTGTCATTTTTACATGGGTTGGTCGGATAGAAATCAAAATGGCAAAAACATGCGAATACGAAAAATTATACATTTGTGTACATAAACTAATCAATTTTTCTGCTGTGGTGTCTGGGCTTCCACGAACGAAGAATGCACTTCGGGCCATTGGGCCTAAACGGGCCTCATGAGCAGATGAGCATGTGCTCATGAGCAGTTATGAGCACATGCTCATCGCACAAAATTGTACCAGACACAGTAGTTCGGGTTAAACTGGCCTTATGAGCAGATGAGCATTCGCTCATGAGCAGTCTCAAAATTTTGTGAAAAACTCATTTTCAAAGGTTTAGACTTAGTCGTTGATACGATTCAGTTATTAATGGTATTACACTCCGGTTTCAACTTTCGGACAGTGTTGATAGGTGGTTTTTGCAGGTTCCGCGCCATACCCATGGAAATGAGTATGCTGAGACAAGCCGAAGACGACGAGGAAGAAGTAGTTCTGTTTGAACTCAAGGAAAAACAATGTTGATATATTTCATTTAGCGTATTTACAACATTTCACTCACTCACTAGGTTTCTATGTATTTAAGTGTTCTGTTCGGGTTAATATAACAATGTTTTAATAGCTTAATTATAGGCTCTTAATAGTCTATAAGTGACAGTTTTTCCATATCCTTCGTTAGTGAGAAAATAGGCAATTCCCCAATGTATTCAGCGTAGGCATCGTGTGGATTTTCCCGTGCGCTGGTAAAGGTAAGTCCCGTTTCGGCTACCATGTATGTGTATAGCGCTGGATTACTCTGCAATATACCAACTCTTTCAACGTGAGGAAAATGAACTTGGTTGAACGGGTTCTCCAGATCGAGTTTCCATTCAAAAAATCCGCACGACTTTTCTCGATCGTTTGGACAACAAAAGAAAAGGCGACCTTGATTTTCTCCTTCCTTTTTGACTTTCCGCACGCAAGCATTCAATCCGTGTCCGCATTTCGGTTTTGGAAACTCTTGTCTATCACCCCACTGCCAGAACTCACATGGATTCTCGCGGTCGCAACAAACAAAAAACGGCCTTCCAAAGTTCGGTTTACTAACGTCTTTGACGACTTTCATTCTTGCTAGCCTTTGGTGAGTATCACACACCGGATGAATTGGACCATTCGCTCTCCACATTGACATGGCCGTTTCGAACAACGAGCGGTCTTGATCAGGGCAGAAGAATTCACAACTCTTGGGATTATTTTTGTTGCAAAGCCAAAATTTTCCATTTTTTGTAGTAACCGCGGACGCTGGCAATCTATGTCCACCTGTTTTAATTCCCATACACAGACTTCTACGGCTTCTTGCACAATTTCAGGCTCACAAAAATCACTAACTTTAAAAACTAAAGTCAAGTAAGCCATAATTCTACCAAAATTCGAAGGTTCTAACTCCTGATAAATTACACACAAATTTTCAAGTACGTTTTCTCGTCCAATACGAGCTATCATGCTTTCAAATAAACCCCCATGCTTTTCCAAAAGCAATTTTAAATGGAAACGAAAAGTATTCACACTCAATTCAATGTTATTTTCCCTTAAAACCGCCATTATTAACCCTTCCGCCATCTTGAAACAAAATGGCGACTAATCGGAAAGCTCTCGTTGTTTTATCATCGGAGAACCTTCGGAAAATACGTCATCGATTATGCAAATTAATTATCGGAAAGCCCTCGTTGTTTTATCATCATCGGAGAACCTTCGGAAAAATACGTCATCGATTATGCAAATTAATTTGCATAACTCATGAATTATTAAGGATAACTTTGCTAATTATGCGCATGAAAAGGGGTCCATTAAGCCCCGCTACACACTACTGGCAGGTATTGTTGTTACTGAACTAGCTGGGATCCGTACTGCACGCTTTCCTGCAACTCGAACGATACCTCGTACTGATGTATTCGCACGACGTTTAGCAGCCTGGATTGGCTGTGACCATACAGGATCAACTTTACTTAAAAATTCCGTTCCCTCGAACTTAGCTAACACTTGTCCCATTTCACATAGTACATTCATTCCAAGGAGACCTGGTACGTCTCTCTTCCGTGCTCTCATAGCATCATTGGCAGAATCCTTTACGACCAGTATTCCTCGTCTGGGCACGTTTAAGCGCTGTCAGTTTTAACCACCCACTGGTTGAAAGTAGTTCCTGTCCCTTTGGTTTAAAATGAGTATTAAAGAATTCTTCTGTAATAGTAGAGACCTCAGACCCTGAATCAAGTAAACATGATACAGACACGCCTCCAATGTTCACAACAGCAACAGGACACTTGCCAATTATTCTTTCTGGTATGCTATGAGAGTCTGCACCTTCCCCTCCTACTGTCCGACTCGCGACTGTGGAGGGAGACCGTTTGGCGCTGATGTATCTTGGCTAGGGACATACGATGATGGTGAGGCAGTATTGCGTGGTGGGCCATTGGATGGGGGAAGGCCGTCATTCTGGCGTTGACTTGTATTATTCACACAATCTCTTGCAATGTGTCCGACTCCTTGGCATTTAAAACAAATTCTGTTCCCTCTTTCGTCAAAGCCACGGAGGGAGGGGCTTCGGCCGCCTCTTCCTCCCTGATTCCGCTGAATATTATTGTTGGATCTGGAAAGGGAAATAAGGGATTGGGACAAATTATCAATCGACTTACGCTGCTCTTCGAGGGCTTGCAATACTTTATCCATCTCTTTGTTTGACTGTGTGGTTGAAACTGCTTCACTTGATACATTTCTTTTTGTAGGACGCAGCTTTTCATCCTCCTCTGCCCAGTGTAGAGCTTCTTCTCGTACTGTTAGGAACTTAGAGCTGCAGTTGCTTCGTACCATGCGCTTTAATTCCTTCCGTAGAAGTCGAGCCTGGAGGTGGG
>CACRXK020001392.1:0-55263 GCA_902702795.2 Paramuricea clavata | reverse complement strand
AAGAAACATTTTCACACAAACATTTTCATCAAGACGAATCCCAAACTATGTACAGCATTTTGGCATTCACGTCCGTGTTGCATAAGATAGACAACTGCACTCATGCCTGTATACGGCTATTATTGTCTTATGCTGTAAAACAATATGGTATATGATATTCATTTTCTTGTGCATCGTCTTGCCCCGAAAGCCTTGGTCAACCAAGGATGACAGTTGATGAGAGTTGACAAGCTAGAGTTTGTGTGAGAATTTTCTCAACTCTCATGTTCCGGACAAACGAGAACGGGAGTTACATGAGAGTTGATGAGAATTGACTCGATATGACCAAGTGTAGGAAAAACTCTCATCAAAATTTTAACTAGCTCAAAGTTGAAGAGAGTTTATGAGAGTCGATGATCGCGAGTTGGCAAGCAAGAGTTGCAACTCTCATCAACTCTCGTCAATCTTCGTCAACTCTCATCATCCTCGTTTGACCTGATTAAATTATCCCGAACAAGAGATTGTCAGCAGATATGTTTTCATAGCTTGTTTGCAATGTATTGCAGAGTGATAAAGATTGTTTAGTTGTGCTTGATGATGTTTGGAGTGTTGACGACGTTGCTGTGTTTGATCACCTTTCTGGGAAATGCCAATTATTAATAACTACTAGAGATGCTAAAGTTGTTCGTAGCTCAAAAGGTTTTGTGTACGAACTCCAATTTATGGCTCAGGATAAATCCCGAGCGCTCTTGTATCAAAGTGCCGGGGTCGAACCAGACGAACTGTCTACGTTTAGTCCAGAAATGCACCAGATTGTCAAAGAACTGTTAAAGCAGTGCCGAGGATTACCGCTGGCTCTGTCGCTAGTGGGCTCAAATTTAATCGACACTCGCTTACAACAAGACTGGCAAGATGTATTGGGGTACTTTCAAAATGCTGGCTTGGAACAATTACATTCACAGTTTCCCACTGTGACGTATCCTTACGATAACATCTTAGCAGCCATTGATGCTAGCTTTCAACGTTTGGAGAAAAACGAACGAGAGAAATTCCTTGATTTTGGTATATTCCCAGAAGATATAAATGTAGCGTCAGATATCCTCGAGCTGTTTTGGTCTTCGAAAGAAGCCGGGAGAACATCGTGCAGCCCTCAAGAAGGGAGATGTATACTTAAGGCACTTGAGAGGAAATCACTGATTCAAAAAGGTCAGTACATGGGGGTGGGTGTACATAACGAAATGGCAAGTGTATTCTTTAAAGGTCCCTGTATATATGAAATGCGGGATGAGATGTTTGCCAGGGTGCGACGATGATTGGGATTCCGCCATGTGTATAGTTCCCTCATATTTATTGCATTCTTTTTACATGGAAGCGAGACGCTTTTCGTTCCGTCCCGGCAAGGTGAAATCCCGGTTTAACAATCGGGATCCTGCTTGGGACGGGACGTTTTCACCATAAAAATGCTCCATTCCGCAACCGGGAAAATGTTAATTTCTATATAGTGACATTTATTGCAGGTTTTCGGCCACTGAGTTTCCTGGTTCGTGTTTTTCGTCAGTATGAGGTAAAATACGTGTACCCTGTATCACGTAAATTGTGAAAGCGTAATGTTTTATTAACATTTCAAGACTGCTTTTGAAGGTTGTCACCGATCGATTAAAACTAAATTCAAACTTGTAGTTAAAATTTCACATTCACTCGAGAAATTATTTGTCATTCGGTAAGATAGATTTAACATTTTCCAAATAAACCAAATGCTAGTTTATTTCAGGTTTGTGGTTTTCATTAGGACAAAAATACTGTATTTTTAGTAGCGTACTTTCCAAATTTAGAACTGCATTTTTTTTAACCGTTGTCCCGATTAATACAAGTGACGATCTGTCCATCTGACGGGCACACATTGCTTAGTAGACGAGACCAATGGACCAGACCAAGTAGCCAAAATAGCGTGATCGATACTGGAAATGGTTTCCGGAATAAATTGGAATATTTGAAATATTTTTCGAAATAAATAGTTGCTGCCAAGCAAGCAGACTTTTCTTGGCACTGACAACGTTTCTCCCAATCTTGTACCCAGAGAAATCATCGTTGACTCTGGGTACCAGATAGCGTTTCTCCAGAGTTCACTAGGCCCAGTCTTTCGCGCGATCTATATATTGCTTATTGCATCTACTATTTCTATGATATATTATCGCAATGTTGATTTAGCGTCCATTAGCTAGATACCCGTATGTCTGTTCCAATTAGCGAACGTTATAGACGGACGTCCAAATGTTGCGAACTTGCAATTAGCAAACTCAATTAGCAGACGTATAATAAACCGAAAAATAGACGGAAATTGTATACGCTCGCGTTATCTGACTATCTGACTCATTTGGAATATATTGTATTTCTTGATGAACACTACATGTAAAATGTATTTGTTTGTTTTTGTTTGCACATTCCAGTGAAAAGCAGCGCTCCTTCATGATGTTTTCGGCATTTTAAACAGCACGAAATAGTCCAATATGTCCCCAGGCTTTTTCCCATCCATCTTTTGAGAGCGTCGAGTTTGAAGCAGTACTTTTAATTCCTTGCGATAGTAACTTTTTGTTCAATATAGTGTTTACACACCGTTGTGTATAAACACTTGTCAAGATGATCTTCACGCACCACAGAAGCCTATCTGAGTGGAATAAATAAGTAGATAGTTCATCTTCACTGATGATTTGTCTGTTTTCTGCATTTATACGCAGATAAATTATCATGCGAACTATCTCTTTTTTGTCCAAGTATATCCAGTGCCCGGTTGTACAGAGACCGGATAGCGCTATCCACCGGATAGTGATTCTTCAACCTTCGTAAACGTGCATAAAAAGCTGTGAAGCTACAGATATAGACCTCACAATAATTATAAAAACTCTTTTAATGAATAATTACTGAACTTTATTTAATCTTGATTATACTATTGAACAGACACTTTTAGAAAATTTGAAACAATCACTATCCGTTGAATAACGCTATCCGGCCTTTGTACAACCGACCCCAAACTGATAGTCCATCTCTAATACAAATTGGGTTACTAACATGAACGCTCCCCGTCGACCTTTTTCAGGACCTGAACTCCAAGGGAAGACAAGCTACCGTGTCCATGATCTACTCTTAGAATTTGCCCGGCAGAAACTTCAAGCCTCTGGCACACTAGCTGATGTCCAGCGCGTGTTCGTGAAAATACTTCGTGGCCAATGCGTGAATGGTGAATGGACTACTACTTCAAGTCTCTCTCAAAGAGACTATTATTTCAAGTACCTACCCTATCACATATTCTCCTCCGAACAACAGAGTGAATTAATTCAACTATTGTTCGACTTTCACTGGCTCGAACAAAAAGTGAAACACACGAATTTTCCCTCCCTAATATCAGATTTTCGTTTCCTGGATACGCCCTTGCAGCACGAAATCAAACTTCTCAAAAAGTCGTTAATGTTATCTGCCGACGCCATCGAGAAAAACCCGAGTTCCATTGGTCCGCAGTTGCTAGGTAATAAAACTAATGTACCTTTTTTTGGCTTACCTTTCCTTCGCTTACCTTCAAACACTCATTAATAATTCATAACGTTATTGGAAAATCATGTCAACCATAATATGTCATGTGCAGTGGCTTTAAACCTGATAAAACACTCCTAATTAGTATTCTTTATATAAAGAAACTAATAAGGCAGTATGCATTGTAGTTGTGTCCTCATTAGTAGTATTCTTTATATAAAGAATACTAATAAGGCAGTATATCTATTGCATTTGTAGTCGTGTTTGCAGCCGTTTAATAAACTTGCAGGTCGTGTTTTATTATATCTAATAGCTAAAGGTCGCTAAAGCCTAAAACACTCCTGCTCGTTTATTAAACAGTACTTAATAGGTTAACTTATGTAGTTCTATCAGTTTTAAACTGCCTGTGTACAGTCAGAGTTATTTTTTAATTAATGGTGCAGTTTTACTACAGCAGGAAATATAACTTTGCTTATATTGAATAGCTCTGTCAGTTTTAAACTGTTCTTCCTGGAGGCGTGTGTAGTCAGGGCCGCTCCTTATTGGTGCAGTGTACTGCACGAGGAAACCTAAACTAATCTAACTTGACGTATCCTGGGAAGCGCTATAATCGACGACCGGCCAACACTCTGAAAGGTACACTCTGATGGGAGTTTTTGTTACAAGCTGTCAACTGGCATTTTCTTATAGCTTACCCATCGGTTAACAAGACTATATATATATATATATATATATATATGTTGGCACCTCTGATTTTGGCTTATATAGTTGAAAAGTTCAGAATTTTAAAATGTTGCTTAATAAAGTACTATGTTGACAAAAATTTCAAATTCACTTTTCCCAAAGATAATCTATACCATTAGAAAGATCGAGGAGAAATATATATAAGACATTTAAGCAAGTAGTCAAGCCGGTTTTGAGTTAAAGGAGCGTAAAGTTGGAAAGATAGTAACTATTGGAGTCAATTGGGGCATTTTCTGCAACTGATTGGCTACGCAAATCATACTACTCGCTTAAATGTCTTATATATACTTTCTTGCAAATCTTCTAATGGTATAGTTTATATTTGTTAAAAGTGAAGATGTAATTTTGTATTTTTTTCATCGATAGTGCTTTTTATAAAAACATTTTCAAATTCTCCAATTTTTCATCTATAAAGGCCAAATCAGAGTTGCCAAAATATATAGTCTTGTTCGTTAATACATATACTTTCTGAAAATGTTAGTTGGCAGCGTGTAACAGAAAATGCCATAAAACAAATTTTGTTGCACATTTTCAGGTTTTGGCCGGCCGTCTGTAAGTTCGTAAGGGTCAATCCATTGTTTCTACAAGTGGAAGCAAAGTTCCCAGAGAAAACGTGAGAACTATATATTTGCATATTCGATCAAAGAGTATTTATAATCAGACATCTGCACACTGCATGAATCGAAGCCGAGGCATTAACCACTGTGCCACCAGTACCTATTTTTTAAAATTTATATAATTTTTTCAAGAGCGTAAATCTTCTGCACTAGTATTATAAATAGTATTATATACGCAATGCTAAAACTGTTGTACATTTGTGTTCTAGGTAGGTTGCTATCGTATGCCAGTGACGAATGCCCGAGCGTGAAGAAGCTGTTAGACGACGTCCGTGAAACAAGCCGGAAGACTTGCCGTCTTTTACCATTATTTTCCTGCCTCAAACTTGAAGGGGCAGAGATATTTAAAAAGAACGTTGGTTCTCAAGTATGGTCATTAGCAACGTGCACTACTTCAACTGGCACTATTGTCATTTCTGGTTTGCATAACGGTTCGATCCGCATCCATGAACTAGAGACAGGTATGTAGCTGTATGCTAAAGATAAAACAGAAAGCAAAGTTTGGGAGTTTTAACCATCTTTCCTTGCAGCTGAGTCCTGAATAGCGAAGGACACAGCTCAAGGAACTAGCGAAGGACACAGCTCGCTGGTAGGAAACAGCGAGTAGTCATTGATGAGAATGTTCTAATTGGCAAAATACCCAGGCAGGGGTCCCCGAGGGGTCTGTATTGGGCCCACTGTTGATTCTTATATATATATTAATGATATTGTTAATAATATTTCAACAGAATGTTTTCTATTTGCCGATGACTCTTTATTGCTTGACGAGGTAGAGTCACCTGTCGATTCAGCTAGGAAAATAAATTGTGCCCTTAGCTCGATCTCTACGTGGGCTGACCGGTGGCTTGTCACAATGAATGCCGAAAAAACAGAAAGTATGATCTTTTCAGCTAAAAAAGACAAACCAATTCATCCTCTCTATTTATCAAATGTGTTAATCAAAGAGGTTTTTCAGCATGAGCATTTAGGCGTTACGCTTAGATTTAATCTTTCATGGCGTTCTCACATTTTAAAAATCCATCAAAAAGTCTCAAAACGTTTAAATCATGCTTAAACTTATGAAGTTAATATTGACCAGGAAAACACTTAATACTTTGTATAAATCTCTGGTTCGTTCATGCTTGGAATATGCAGATATTGTTTGGGATGGTTGTATCGAAACTGATAATGATCTTCTTGAACAACTCCAGTATGAAGCAGCTAGATTGGTTACGGGTGCTATAAAGGGAACATCTCGTGAAGGATTGCTTAATGAAGTGGCATGGGTCAAACTGAAAGAAAGTCGTACCTATCATAAGTTGAATATGATTTATAAGATATTTAATAATCTTACACCATCCTATTTACAGGAACTCTGTCCGGTCCAAGTTAGATCTATAACAGCTTACAATCTCCGTACTCCGGAGAAGATTATATCATATCCCACATGCTAGGACTGAACGTTTTAAAAAATCCTTTTCAGTCTCCTCAATCAAACTTTGGAACACTTTGCCACTTGACGTTCGTAGCTCTCACTCATTAGCTTGTTTCCAAAACAGCTATATGAAGTGGCGTAAAATGCCAAAAATCAATACCCTATTTACCACTGGAAATTGCATGGCTTCTTTATTGCATACTCGATTTCGTTTACGTAACAGTACTTTAAATTATCCTTTGTTCCTGATGAACTGTGTGGCCTCACCAATGTGTAGTTGTGGTTTAGCAAATGAAACAGAGCTCCACTTCTTCTTTGAATGTAATCGATTTGCTGCTGAACGTTGTGTTCTTCTTGCTGCCGCTGAACAATTGCTCGGTACTTTATGGTTAAACTCGTCAACATCAATGCGCTTTCAATGAATAAACGTTAAGCTATTTTCACTTGTGCAGGACTTTATTATTAATTATAAACGTTTTTGTTAAGATTTATAAGTGCATGTGTACATAATATTATGTGTGATCTTTGTGGTGTTATGTTAATCTTGATTTGATGTGCATGTTTCTGCCATTCGTCTGTTTATCGTACTTAATATGTGTCTGTTCTGTGTATTTTAGTCCGAATGTAATGTCATTTTTTGTCAGTTAACCTTGTAATCAATCTCGTACCCAGAGCAATGCCTGTGCGCAGGCTAGGATGGCATTGGATCTGGAGAAATTGACAACCGGAACCCCTAAATTTAGGGGTTCCGGTTCTTTGTCGGCATGCACGATTGATGAACGTTTAAACCAATCACAACACAGGAAAATTTCAATTTCCTCAGAGCCAATGCCATCCTAGCCCGCGCACAGGCATTGCTCTGGGTACGAGATTGCCTTGTAATATTATATTGTATGACAAGATTTCCCAAGATAAGCCTGATGATTTTGGAAAAATTGTCTTTTTTATTAATTAAATATTGTTTAAATCAAACGTGACTGACTCACTAGGACGCCTCTGGCTGCCACTATCAGGCCTCGAATTTCCCTGAAATCAATCGACGGCAATGGCGTTAAAAATTGCCGTAGAACGTAACAGCTGTCTACGGCAATTTTGGCAGTTTCCACGGCATTTTTCAAATTACTGTAATAAAACTTTAATTTTATTGTTACTTTGGATTTATGACAAGCTAGAAACATATCTACGTACTTCTTTAGTGTTTTGTTTTCGAAGAAAACTGAGACTAAAATAGTGATTTACGCATGATTTGATCAACATCTGAATTCAAGTATCGAAGTAGTAATGCACAGTGAATAGTATAAAAATTGCACTACACGGCAAAAAATTGCCGTCGTTGCCGCAATGATCCACGGCATTTTGTTCTCCCTCTACGGCAATTGCCGCGATTGCCGCGATAAAATTCGAGCCCTGGCCACTATACAGCTGTGGTGAAAGGGTCTGGGAGAAAACCCCATGTAGAAGTACAAGAAAGAACCAACTACAGAGGCGGATCCAGCGTTTTAGATGACCGGTTTACTAGGTCCACACAACCTCTTGGGGGGTCCGTTCATGCTCCCCCGGGAAATTTTTAAAATTTGGGCCTCTGAAACAGCGTTTCCTGCGTTCTGGCGTCACTTTTAAAATTAATTTAATCGTTAGAAAATACATGTTTTTAAGAGAATTAGGACTAATATAGGCAGCTCAAACAATGAATTGGACCTTTTCGGAAACTTATTAGCTAGTGATGAAAATATAGGATTGGCAAATCGCTGACGCATCGATATTTATTACAAGTACAACAAGTAGAGATGCTTTTAAATATAAACATAGTTGTAATTATAGATCTATACGCTTTCAAACCAACCGCTTTAACAATGAAATAGAAACCAAACTGCAAGACTTAGAGCGTGAAAGTTTCACAATCATTTCCCAATTCTCTATATCGCGAACGCAATGATTCGGTCACGCAATATATATTATACACATATTTCGCGCTATCATGAGTATAGACTGAGTAGAAGTTACACGTATAAACATCGATACGCTTGTTGATGGATCGATAATTATTATACAGTAAGTAGAAATAGATTACAGTTATAACTTTAGACTATATACTTTTATACAAACCTTCAAAATGAACAAGAAATCCATGCAAATGCTTCTATCGCGAACGCAAAAGTTCAGTCACGGAAATTGTAATATAAACATATTTCGCGCGTCATCGAGTTGTGTTAACTTTCATGCCCAGTTTTCTCTAAATACTGGTAGACTCACAGGTTTATGACCTGTTTACAACCGGCGGAGCGCAGCCGTTTAGCCAATCGAATGGCGTATCGACCGGTTTACTCTCATTGAAAAAACTCTGACCACCGGTTTACTCATAATTGAGGGCGGTTATGAGTGATTCATGCGATGTTTCAGTCCACGACCCACGACGATATATTGGCAGATTATTAGTCTAGTATTACAACATTTCATAAGAGGGAACCAACGCTATAAGTCCTTAATTTAATTAATTTAAAAAATGCTTATTATGTAAGTGGGTCTAAATACGCTTGGTAATCCGTAATCAAATTTCAAGTGCATGGCGTAATAGATTAGACAACATCAATTTTATGAAACAGAATATTCTTTAAATTAGTCATATACGTGGAAGGTTATAGATTTCCTTTGTTTGGAAAATTTGACAGGTTTATATAAACCTGTCAAACCTGTCTGAATCCGCTCCTGAACTGTACACTGTAAAAACTGATTGGTCGAAATGACCAAAAAAAATTGGTCACCTGGATGCATCTGAGAGAACCAATTAAAAATTGTCGTTTTAACCAATAAAATTAACCATTAATTAATTGGTCATTTAAACCAATAGTAATTGGTTAATATAACCAAATATTTTTGGTTGTTTTGACCAATTAATAACATGGTTAATTTTATTGGTTAAAACGACCATTTTTAATTGGTTCTCTCAGATGCATCCAGGTGACCAATTTTTTATTGTCATTTTGACCAATTAGTTGTCACAACCTATACACTGCATTAAAATGAAGAACATTTGTGAGCCATACATCACTGAACATATATACATGGAATTTATTAAAAAATATATCAATATTATTTAATAAGACAATTAAATAAGCTAGAGCTACCGGTACCTGGTGTATATAATGCATGCAATCATTGGGAAACTGTAGACAAAATGACTCCTACATATTGGAGTAAGGAAAGGCCTTAACTAACCTTAGAAATCAATGTGTTTCTTAGAACTATGTGGGAGCAATTACAAAGAAATACAATTACTTTGCCAAGTAGTTATATTACTACCTGAAAAAAAAACAGGCAGAAACTCAACGTTCCCAGCGAAGGGCTTTCGCTCAAAACGTTGAGTTCTGCTTGTTGTTTTCAGGTAGTAATATAACCACTCGGCACTGACAGCAATTTCACATTGGTGCTACCAACACTGGTACTGGTACAGACATTTTTAACACAATTACAAGCCTGCCAGCATGAATTGAACCTGCAGCCCTGCAATTCTACTTTTGCCAAGATGTAACCATAACTTCCTGTATATATACCATGGTGGTGTCATTGGTAGTATATTTAAAACGTTGACGAAGAAACGGCACAAGATCTCCCAGGCGCTCCTCAGTTTTCGATGCCTCAAGCCCATAACCCCCTGCGCTTGTTCGTCGCGATGCACTACTTCATGTAAACCTTTCACATAGCGACTCGCAAGAAATTTTTTTATTAGCGCCTGGGGACGAGGCAGATCGTCGCGTGCGATTGAACAATAAGAAGCCGATACTGGTAATAAACCAATCTGACTTGGCAACATTCAAGAAAAAGCGCGTCAACCAGCTAGGTCTTGTGATATTTTACACGAACTGCAGGCTCAAAATTTTTGGTGAATACTCATAGTAACGAAAAACGGAACCTATAAAATATTAGAATTTTGTAACGTCACGCGAAAAAGATTTATCACCCTCTTTTTAAAAATACTTATAATCTATCTGTATAAACAGGCAAAGAATTGCAAGTACTCGAAGGACATACAAATACAGTGTGGTGTTTGGCTCTGTCACACAGTCAAAGACATCTTGCGTCAGGGTCACGTGACAATACTGCAACAATCTGGAATACAGATACTTTTGAACAGCTAAAAGTTTTACAAGTAGAAGGTGGTGATGTGAATGCATTGGATTTCAGTACAGATGATCAGAGACTATTTACTGGATCGCAAGATGGTAAGCATCTAAAGCCCCGGTCAAACGAGGATGAAAATTGATAAGAGTTGGCAAGCGAGAGTGTGCATGTGAGTTTTTTCAACACGAGTTAATTAGAGTTAGCTGTAAAACGCAAGTGAGAGTTGCAACTCTTATCAACTCTCATCCAGGTAAGTTTGACCGGGGCTTAAGTGTTTCGCACCTGGGCTCGCAACGTTTCAAACAAGTCTTTTAAGACCGTCACAATTAATTTCTGAAAATGTCAGATACGTCGTCTTCTGCGCATCTTATTCAGCACGACCTGCACGCAGTCCTTGGTAGTCTTTAGACATGCAAGCACGATTATAATCTGCCAGTTTAGATTCATTGTTTGCTTTGTACATAAAGTTTTTCTACGACTGATTGAGTTATACCGCACATATTTGCAAGTTACCCTCTGTGACTGTGCGGAACAGATCTTACACAACCCCTAGCTACCTCTTCTATAAGTGCCACTAACCCTATACATATAAGTTTTGGTATATCTAACATTTTAGTCATTTTTAAAGAAATGCAATATGGCTTGTCGGGAAGAACTTATCTTTATCGACATTTTTGCTATGATGAATTGCAAATTAGTTCGCCTTTAATTTTTGCTTCTAAAATTCATCTAGTGACACCATATCCGGCAATTTCGACGGTGAAAAAATTTATCAAGATAAAACTTTCCACGCAAAGATGTATTATATTTCTTCTCGGAATGACCCAAATATTACACGTACCAAAATTCGCATTTGAGGTTAGACATAATTAATGAAAGATCTCAGACGAGAACCTGACTAATTCTTGTCCTGATGTGTACTAGGCAAACTAACAGTATGGCGTGTGAGCACAGGTGAACGATTGGATGTCATTCCTGCACATGATGTTGCGATCATGAGTCTGTGTACTACTAAAGATGGACTATACATTGCTACTGCATCTTGGGACCACACTATCAAGTTATGGCGAGCTGATACATTAAATTTTGAAGCTACTTTGGTTGGCCACACTGACGTTGTGGGAAGTGTAGTGGCAGCAGGTATGTTTGTAATGTATCTTGCTTGATACAGTGAAGAAACAACCCTCACTTTTGTACTTTAACTGGACGGTAGAAAGCATGTTCTGAGGGCAGGTAAATGCAGGTACACGCTTAATATAATACTATATTGCAAATTTAACATAGTATAGTAATACTGTCAACAGCTCACTAATTAATTAAGGAAATAAATAGTTTAAAATTCTGAAAACTGGGAAGAATTGTTTTTGAATAGATCGAAATGAGAACCAGTTAAGAAATAACTCGTCCTGATTTCTTGCTAAGTACCCATTATGAAGAACCACTTCAGCCTGACATAAAAATTCGTGGTTCTTTTTTACCGGTTTTTACTGTAGAACAGCCTCAGAATTTGGGGGGGGGGAGGCATTTGAGGGGCAAACTCATATTTGGGGGGGGGGGAAGATAGAATTTTTAAAAAGGTACTGCTATTTGCCAATGCCGTTGTCACAGGACTTTTGTCCCCTCCCCCTAGGAGATTCGCCCCCTCTCAAAAGGGGCCGATATTCCTAGGAATACCGCCCCCGGGAGACGAATATCCTAGGAATATCCCCCCCAGAGGGGCGAATGCCTCAGGAATATCCCTCCCCGTTTAGGATATTCGCCCCCCATATATACGCGATGTGGTTATTCAAATAGTTTCGTGATACTTTCATCTTATTAGTGCCTTAAGGCCCATACAGACCGGACGCTATTTGGCAACGCGACGCGAATTTTCAGTTTTCAATGACATTTAACTTTAATATGTTTCATTGTTTTTCAAATATTCGGGACCACTTAGCAATTTCAGCTATTTGGTCTGCATACCTTGTAAAATTTTTATCTGTTGACAGTTTTATTTGTCAGTTGAAAACTGAAAATTCGCGTCGCGCTGCCGAATCGCATCCGGTCTGTGTGGGCCTTTTATACACGTTTGAGAATTTAACTTTGCAAAACTAAAGCTTTTTTGTCTTTTTTGAAACGTATTATTGGAGTATTGGCAAGTTTTACCATTCAGAGATTTACAAACTAATATTAAAACTGTAAAAGACAGTTTCATGTATACGGCGCATTCACTGAGTTATGACAACCAGGGTTCGTAGCGGTCTTCAAAATCCTTGAAAGTCTTTAAATTTGAATTCAGGTCTTTGAGGTCTTTGAAAAGTCTTTGAATTGTGTGAAAAAGCGAAGAAAGTCTTTAAATTCTTTAGTGATTATTTGATTATACGATTTCCTAGCTAATAAAAGAGATTGATTGAAGCAAGATTTTCGCAAATATCGACGAAAAGGTGCATTTTAGGATGTGATTTGTCCGGACTAATTACCGGGTCAAAATGGTGCTTACACTCGCAATTTTTCGACAGTTGATGCTCTCAAAGATCTTTGAAAAGTCTTTTACTATAAGCAAAAAAAAACTTTGAAAGTCTTTGACTATTTTTGGTCTTGGAGACTACGAACCCTGTGACAACTTATAAGCCATACATTTTCCGATAACGACAAAACGCCTGTGTAGCCTTTAGTCGCTATCAGTGACTAATAAATTTTTTTGAAGGGGGTGGGGAATGGGGGCAAAAAATAATTGGGGGGGGGGGTGCAAATGCCACCCCCCCCCTTTGCCCCCACTGGCGCCGCCACTGTCGGCACTAGTCTTTGTTTACAGTGAGAGGGGCCAGACTATATAATAAGCTGGTGAATTAGTTGTTACGGATTAGTTTTTGCCATTTAATATGTAACGCTAAAATGTTAAGCCGGTTTTCCACTTGCGAATTTCTTCGTGCGAAGCGAATTTGCTATTGTTTAAATTGAAAAGAATTGAATAAAAATCTAATTAGTTCCAGCCGAGAGTTCGTAAGACAAATGTTCGCGCGAACAAATTCGCTAGTGGAAAATAGGCAGAGTTGTGACGGAAATTGTCGACTTTACTTCGGAAATTGTCGTTCATGCCACAAGCACAGAATAGATACACAACGTCCGGTATCTATTCTGTGCCACAAGGTATCGTCATTAAATGCCACAGATAAGGTATCTTTGCCTCACTTTGCAAAATTACAGTTGGCAACGCTGGTAGAAGTACTCGAAGGAATTTTCACAGCAAACAGTAAGTTAATTTTTGTTATTTCAATCGATAGTATGTTTATAATTTGTGAATCTGTCATTCATATTTATAAAAACATTGCTATTCATGTCTGCTGTGGACTCTGCCTCGTGTCAAAGAGATTTTGATCACGCTTCATATAAAGCTTTATAATCCTGTTTATAATCTAACGTGCTTGCACAGTTGTTGAATTTTAATGTACCATTGTGCGGGTAAATTAAAAAGCAAGCCCATTGCTGGCATTGTACTTCAACTGCCCTATCAGCTTGCAGGCATAAAACTAAAATTAACACCGAAACCAGGCTGGACTATTTTATATCACTATAGTAGTCACTGACATCCCTTTGACTGCAAATATGGGTGCTATTATTGAGATCTATTGTTCAAGGATTGTATGCCACCACAATTTCACACACAGTGCAGTGCAATGGTAGCTCAGCCTGTTTACGCATAGTTGAGGGATTTTGTAGATGGAAATAATTGATAGTTGAAGGATTTAATTTGTAGATGGAAATAATTGAGCGGAAATGTATTTACATTTCTTAGACCTAAGCAGGAACAGTTGCGACAAATCCAACTGTACATGTAGGTGCAGATCAGCAAGGACGTAGCGATCTGGGGGGGGATGGTGTAATTCAGGTAAATTCAGAACCCTGAAATTCATGTTTAAATTTTTGACATTTTCGAATAAAATTTGTGTTAAAAAGTTGTTATTTTTGTAAAATGATAACCATTTTTGTAATGCACATATCAATGTAAACCCCGTGGGGGGGGGGAGGCCGGGACAGTACAGGGAGTTTGATGACAAAACTCATCCCCTCCCTGGGACGTTTTCTAACTTCCATGTCCCCAGGATGGGGCGGTTTGAATTCCGCCCAGCCTGCTCGCAGGTTGAACTTATTAATGCGCATGAGCAGTGATGCGTAAAATTTAAATCCAGCGTGGTCATTTGAGCGTAGTCGAAAGCGAGGTCGAAAGTGCTGTTTTGCAAAGCTTTTTACAGTGGTTTTTACGTAATTGTATAAAAGGCAAGTTTAAATTTAAACCAGGATCAAAGTTATCTGTTTATGAAAATCAGAAAATAGCATCGCATTGTAGCATCGCCTCCACTGTGAACGGACCTTTATGTTCATGCCAATTCATATTATTAAAAATGATTCTCCCTTGTTTTGCTCGATGTTTATAAGTAAATTGGTGTTTTTAAAAAGCTTAAAATATGTAGCTCTTCTCCCTTGGGTGGGGAAAGTTACCTTTATTTGACCAGAATTTTCTTCCCCCCCCCCTGCGGGCATTTGATTAGTTTTCTCATATTTTTGTCAAATCCCCTCCCTAGTCCCGGCCTCCCCCCCCCCCCACGGGATTTACATTGATAGGTGCATAAAATCCAGTCATTTTAATTAGATCCAATTTGTTTGCAAATTTGCTTTAGAAAATGCCAGAAATGCAGTCCTGGAGTTTCAAAAACGTAAAAAAATTTCAGGGGGAGGACCCCCACACCCCCTTTTCTTTGCAAACTTACAGTAGTATGACAGTGGAAATCAATCAGAAAAAGCTCTATTATAATTATTACACTTCAGATAAATTTTTAGCATTGGAGTTCAGATTTCAGGTAAAATCCTCCCCCCCCCCCAACATCAGATGCTTTGCTACGTCTTTGAAGATCAGTGCAATCCCGATACAACACTGAACCTTGCAGCTGTGAGGGTATATGAGAAAGCAAACCCACAGCCATTGTGCTGAGACCATATTGACAAGTTTCAAGCTTTCTTTTCAGCATTTAACAGCAGTGTCAATTGAGTAGCATGTTCATACTTTTACAGCTAGAGTTAAATGTTGTTTAAATTTATACCTGCATCATTTCGAATATTTCAGTCTTATGATCTGCCTTAAATATTTTGTTATTTTTAAACAATTTGCAGATAAAAGACGATTCAAAATCATAGTGATGCATGACATCTACAGTGCTTCAAACAACTAAGTGAACACATATTCTGGACAATTTGCTGATAATATGGTGACTGGTGATAATATTGGATAATATAGGAAGATCAGAATATGCAAGTATCAGGGCAAGTACAACTATCAGAGAAACGTTTTAGTGGTGATGACATGATCAATTGGATGAGTTCATTATATATTCCGATGCTGTTAGATCTTACAATAAATACAAAATGTTTAAAAATCTAGTATTAAATATTATATTAATGTAGAACTTTGAATTTAAAGGTTTTATGAAATTTGCGATGCCAGCAATTCAAGAAAAGCTAATAACTTTTGAATCAGACACCAGAATATATTTGTAACAAGTCAAACCAATGCAATGAAATCTTAATGAATTACTGGATTGTTTAGACATGCATTAACAATGCCTCTTACTATATTTTTGTAGAGTGAAATTCTGAAAAACAATAAATTGACATCATTAGTTGCTGTATATGCTTATTATTAAAGCAAAACATTTACTAATTAAAGTGACTCAATAATATATTGGCTGTACCATTGCTATCAACCAAATGTTGCTTTTAAATCGAGTGATTGTTGTAGCCATTTGTTCGCATTGTAAGAAAGATACTGCATCTGTCTTATTTTGACCATTATTCTTTTTTATTATTTACTTAAGAAATTCCTGGTTACTTTCTGATTGGCTAACAGCCAACTGTGAAATTGTCATATCAACTCGATGGCTAACCAAATACGGATTTTTCACATTCATATTAGGAAAATGACGTCAAAGAGTCAATATGAAAAAAATTTGGACGCGTTTGCGCCATATTACTATGACGACGAGAATCATATTGACTCGCTGACGCCATTGATATGACGCAACGACGGCTGCCGAAGGACTAAGGAATTGTTTTTTCTTAATACAAATAAAATACAAATGTTTGTTTTGAATTTTTTAAATAAATAATAAAACAATTATTGAATTCGGTTTTCACACAATATGAAGAATTATCAAGCCCTCAGTTTGCCGTTATCAACCTCAGCCTTCGGCTTCGGTTGATAACGGCAAACTTCAGGTTTGATAATTCTTTATATCGTGCTCAACCTCATTCAATAATTGTTAAGTAATTATTAATTTTGTATCACAATGAATGTTTGTGCTGAATGTTTATGACAATGTGAACTCCAGCTGTTTTAAACAGGCTGAATAGGCTAGCCACATGTACGCAGTGCGTACCTGTTTTTGTACATTTTTATTATACAATTAGCACAATTCTTAGACTATTGAACTTTGCAGTTGTGTAGCCATTTTCGCTTTTTAAAAATTTGTAATACAGCTGTAATTCTTTTGCCAAGAGCAGTATTTAAAGTCTATTATTATGATACCGAAGGTCGAGCCCAATATTGAAGTCGAGACTTAATATTTTGCCATATTGGGCGACAATGAATTCAAACAGGTGTTTTATTATATCGAACATAAAAGTTCTTTGTAAGCGATAACATATTACAGCCAAAATAATACACGTGGGCGGCGAATTTGATTAAATCACTAAACAAGAAAGTTACTAACTTCGTGCCGGTTGTATAAAACTCTTATACTTTTTAACCCGACTATTTTGTATTTAAATACTAGTAAACTTTAAAATACGCGATCTTGATTAGTTAACTTACGCACCAACTGTAGTTAATTTTTAATTACTTTTTTATACTATTGGCCCCTAGTTTTCAACAACAATTCTACATAAAAAAAACTCAATTCCATTCAGTAAGTCTGTTTTAAAGGTGATGTGACCTAATTTTAATGAAAAATTATATATCACTAACCTGGCGATTGTTGTAAACGAATAAATTTCGCAAAGACAAGTTTTTCCGCGCTTCTATAATTTTCACCAAAGCTGCAGGGTAGAAATAACTGTGCCTAAATAATGTTCCAAATCCTTTTCATTACTTTGCGATCTCATTTGTTTTGTGTTTGAAATTGGCAAAGCACCTGAAAAGGTTTGATCAACCAGGAAAACAGCCATGTTAAGCTACTGTTCAATATATATGCTCCTGTCCTACATCGTAAAATGTGGGACAAACACGTTACCCTGTTGAAGACTCGTGATTGGTCAATTGCATGCATGTGAGCATTTAATAACAGCTCATTTAGTCGTGTAAAGTGAGTAGCGAAAGTAAGATGGATTTTTGATTGGAGAATACGTATCAGACGAATTTTTTTCATCCGTCTGTAGTTAAAATCTGACCATTCTCTTTTTGATTTAGGAAATGACAATCCAATGCTTGTTTCTGCGTCATGGGATGGAACTTTAAAGATTTGGGATGCTAAAAAGCATAAAGAAATCCATACCCTCCGTGGTCATGAAGGCAAGATCTATAGTGTTGCTGTGAGTTCTGATACGAAGCGTATTATCTCCGGGGGTCAGGATATGATTATGAGATTGTGGTGTTTCCACACTGGGGAATTACTTTCCTGTTTTGAAGGTCATAGCAGGCCAATCAAGTGAGTTCATAGACCTTGGCACCTTTCTGACAGCGGTACCATTCTCCCAATAGGGACCTTTAGCATGATGGACGGCAACGCGAAGATCAAAACAAAATCCTTCAAATAAATAACTTTAAGGAAAACTTGTCGTCTATTATTCGTTGTACGAATTTAATACAGTTTTAGGAGGTTAAGACGGGATTTATATTTGAGAAGACTTCTACTAAGCCAGTTTGCCGAGGACCACTTCTCGCGCGTTGTATACAAGACGTAAAATCATTAGTTTGTTATTTGTAAACAGAGCGAGGAAGACATTTAAAACTCCCAAGGGACATTTACAGTAATCATTTCTTTATAACCCTATCATGAATTTCATTGTATTAATAGCGGTCGCCGTCCTGCTAGCTAAAGGTCCCTAATATATGCAGTTGTCAGATTATAATTTCACCGCAGTGTGTGCTTCCATGCAGTTTTACTCTACCAAACGCCACTGCACACGTTCTCTGGGTACTCTGGTTGGCTTCCTCCACTAGTCACAATAAAGAGCAGCACAATCTGGTTTCCCTCTGCAGTACAACTCGGCCAATTGGCAATTGACTTTTACTGGACCTCTAGGGAGAATAGTTTAGAAGTGAAAAAATATCCAGTCCAAATGCAGTGACTTTTGTTGAGGTTTTCATCTGTAGACTGTAGTAACACTTGATTAATATGAAATTGCCCTTACTCGACCTCTACCAGGTCAGTTTAGAACGGACGGACCTGTCTTGTATAAATAAAGTTCGTTTTTAGTTACGGTTCGCTCAATAGAAACACTATAGGCTAACAAGGATAATCCTCTTTGCACCTCCAGAGAGAATAAATGACAAATAAAATAAGTTTAAATCGACAATCACCTTCTTGCATTTCAGTTCTCTCTCGATAACTTCTGAGAAGTTCAAGGCGGTATCTGGCTCTTCGGATGGTAGTTTCAGAGTGTGGAATCTGGATACTAGCGCACACTTGAAACAAGACAGGTCACGCGGTCATTCAAAGTCGGTCATTGACATTGCAGTGACACATGATGGCTCGAGATGTGTTACCGCTTCCTTTGACGGCTTTTTCAAAGTATGGATGTGTGAAAACGAAAAGGAATGCTTTACTTTGAAAGGTATTATAAACAAAATTGTCTATTTGAGCCGGTTTTCTTCTTCAACCGTAACGAGATGTTACGTATTCTTTTAAGTCTGTTACAAACGAGCTCGTTTTCTATGATAAGTTTTCATATGACAAGCTTTATTTACCTGCCTGTAATGGCAACTTTGCATAATTTTTTTCATGACAAGTACAGATGTTGACTTGTCTTCGAAAAACTTGGCAATGTTTAAATTTTGGTCGTCTGTATGGGTCAACAAATAAAATTTGACAAAGTTATTTAAGCACTTCCATGCGGTGGACAGCGATAATGATGTGGTTATTATAGATGTGTTTGAAATTTTCATCCAACAAAAACCCTTCTCAACCGTTAGTTCTATCGAGCGAGATGCCCAAATTAACGATAATGATATTAGGTATGTCGTAAAAGACATCACCTACCAGGTTCGTTTGGTTAAATATATTGAAAGAAAATAGTACGAAACGCTGTGTTTAAGAGTTAAAAACAGCACTGAAAGGAAAAAAAAAATGTCTTGTGACCAAGGCACAGCTAATCTAAACTAATTGTCTAAATATCAATGTTTCTAATCTAGTATTATTCAACAGTTATCGTGGCGGCCAGACAACCAAAAATTTATCATAGAAAATTTGTTGTACATACACACGCGCAATTAGTACTTAAAAACTTGTGATAGAAAACTTGCTCGTCTGTAACAGGCTTTATTTCCTGACAACTAATGATATGGGCGCAAAAGAAAATCGGTAAGATACCGTTGAAGTGGAGAACAGCCTTATTTTTATACGAGACAAGAACCATCTGTCTGACGGATCTCTCTTAACGAAACCGTGTTTTATAAGTTATTGAATAGGGTTAATCTATACTGCTTAATGTTGACACATTGCAGGGTAGGAGGACAATGCTGAGGATAGCGGAGTTTATGTGACTTTAACCATAGATTTAAGCAGGAACGCTCCGGACATGAGCGAAAATATGCAAATGATGTTTACACTGTCTGCCTTGCTTTGGTCTACATTTTGCTAAAGTAAACAATATTTGGCTTAAGCTAAAGTCTAAGATTTCTTGCTGTGTAAACGTATCACAATTGCCTTAGCTCAGGCCAGGCAAAAGGTAGTGTAACCCGTGTTCCTATCGAATAATAACACCGGTCAAGAAAGACAGAAAGTTAAATTAAACTTGTTTTATTCACATAATTTCGCTTTAAAATATAAAACTAAATATTCACCCAAAGGCTATCGTTTCAACTTCGAGCATGCTGCTCTCTTCACTTTCTGTCATGTGACACAATGGAACTAAGCTAAACTAAACTAAAGGGGGGAGGGGTATACTTTAAAAACCCAAAACGGCTATTCCCCTCACACTCTCCCCCACTTTAAGTGTGTCCATCCGCACGCTATTCCAACGAAACACGCATACTATTGTCTATAGGGTGATCAAACCTAAACAAATCTAAATGCAAGTTTTATCTGTTACTATACTAGCGCCGTCCTTGTTTAATACAGTTCAGAGACTGTTCATTTTTTCTTTGCATCTTTTATGCAGCATCACAAGTTCAATTTTTTTTCTTCATAAATACCTAATATTAACTAAAGTATCTGATAAACCATCTATATCCCGTAATTACAGCCTTGATGTTTTCAGTAGGTACCTCCTCCGTGCACATTTCTCGGTAATTTGCCAAGTCTACAGGCATCCTTGACAAAGCATCTGCATCTTGGTTATTACGCCTCGGGCGGTTTGGTTATTACGCCCCGGGCGGTACTTTATGTCGAATGTGAAATCCGCGAGTTCGGACACCTAACGATGACCCGTTGCATTTAATTTAGCTGTTGACAGTATGTATGTGAATGGATTATTATCTGTACAGATCGTAAAGTTCGGGGCATAGTATAAAATGTCTCGAAAGTGTTCGCAGACAGCCCACTTTAAGGCTAAGAATTCTAACTTTCCAGCATGGTACCTTCTTTCTGCAGGGCTTAGGGATCTCGAACCATACCCGATTACTCGCATATTTCCCTCTTACATTTGATACAACACAGCGCCAAGTCCCTTAAGTGATGCATCTGGTTGACTATAATCTGGGTAACCCAGGATGAGACAATCAATTCAATCAAGAACATTCTGGTGTTGGCTTTGCCACTGAATTGGTTGTGATGATAGTACACTGTTTTTCACATTACTCGAGTTAGAATTCATATTAGGTGGAGCTTGTAACAAATCGAATAGTGGTCTTGCGATTCGTGCAAAGTCCTTAATATATCTCCGATAGTAGCCGAAAAGTCCCGGAAGTTTCCGTTATTCGCCAATTGTCTTCGGTTCTGAGTCCTTTAACGCTCTTACTGCTTCAGTCTTTCCTGGGTCGAGTCTGTACACCTCCGCTGACACAATCTGTCCCAAATAGTTAAATTCCCTTTGAAAGAAATTGCACTTTTCTGGTTTTAACTTAATTCCATTGGCACGTAATCGTTGCATAACCAAACGGACATGCTCAACGTGTTCATCAAATGTTTTACTAAATATAATAATGTCATCTAAATATTGGATGCAAATGTCCTCTTTGAGACCCTCTAGGCAGTGTTCCATCAACCTTTGGAATTCTCCGGGTGCATTTCTAAACCCAAACGGTATGCGAACTCACTCGAATAAACCCCACGGGGTGATAACCTTGATGATAGGCCTTCCCCTGATGTCTATCAGGTACTGTCTTATTTAGTTGTCTGTAATCCACGCATAGTTGAAGGTTCCCATCTTTTTTTCTGACACAGACCACTGGCGATGAATACGACGAACGTGATTTTTGAACATATCCCTTATTCAGTAAATCCTCGACATACTGTTTAACCTCCGGATATAGAGGTCGTGGAATAGCTGTGTAATTCTTCTGTACTGGAACTGAATCTGTAAGATGAATATTCATTTGTAGACCTTTAGCATCGCCAATTTCACCAGACTGTATAACATCCATTGGGTTTATTGATCTCACCATTTGAAGCGTTCCTAACACAGTTCTCCTTTTCAATACAATAGCACGATTACTGGGATTGTTAACTTGAATACTGACTCGAGCTCCTCTTGACACAACTGTGAGTGTTTCTGGTACTTCTAGTCCATCCGCCCAAGGACACTCTGGGTTGGGCTCGAATAACACTGGTACTCGCATTTCCAAGGGACCAACATCAACATGACAAACTACCTTTACCGATTGACCTGGTTGAATTACTATGTCTGGTTTAGTAGTTTTAACATTACACAAGTCATAGGTCCTTTCCGATTGTAAAAATGCCACTAGAGCCTCAACTTCAGCACGTTCAATATCCATTAAACTACAACATAGCACATCCACAAAAGATGTCTGTTTGCCTGGTTAACTTTCACAGCCGAATTTCCAGTAATTTCATCAATTACATTATACCCCACAACCGGTAAATCGAGAACAACCTTGCTGAAAATGGTATTTTTAACCCATAGTCACTATTTGTCCCCAGAAGTGAAAAGTCAATGTCCACCCACAATATGGCAGTGCAGTTCCATTTGCTGCTTTTAGCTCTAGTTTGTTAACCCCGAGAAGTTCCTCCACTCTCTGAATTTTTGCCTTTGGCAAATGTTCCTGAAGCCAAGCACTAGAAACAATTGAAACTTGGGCCTCTGTGTCCCAGAGAGCAGTTGTCTTCACCCCATTCAATGAACATTGTACAGTACATTTCCTCCCCACCAACAGTGTAATGACTGCATTTTCTCTGGGAGATAAGTGACATGCATAGACACCATCGTCAACAAAGTTTTCTCTTAACTTTTGTTCATGAAGGTCTGATAATTCATTACATGATGTTTTATGTTTATTCCATTGTTTACGTTGGCAGGCTTGGGAACAGTACCTGAAAAATGTACACTTACTACACTGTTTAAATGGAGTGTACGTTTCACTCACTGTGCAAAATGTACAAGAATGGGACAAACCAGTTTCACGTGCTACTCCCCGTCCCTTGGTCGTAGCCGTTTCCCGTTTCCCTGGTTCTTCTTACACCCTCTTGCAAAATGTTCAATTGATCCACACTTAAAGCAATGGTCACATACCTGTTCACCAGACTATTTACATGAATCACATTGAACTTTCCTTTGCTTTTGTCGACTGTGCGATGGTCCATTATCAGCTCCCACCTGACTTTGTTGTGACCGGTAGAATTCTTTCTTTAACGATGCCAAATCAGATTGTACCGATTCCAGAGTTGCAGTCAACTTGTCTTTATTCTGTCAAATTCTTCTTCGACTTCGTGCTTTTTTTCTTACTGGCAGGATCTTCACTGTCGTTTTGACTTGCCCAACCGGGTTAGTCACCATTTGATTAACTTGAGCACCTTTCTTGACTCCAGCCATCTTGTTTTGTCGCTCCGTTTCTGCCTACACGGCAACATTAACTCGTTCCATTAACTCCTCGTCAGTAACTCCAGGTTTTTCCAAGAAAGGACGTAACTTAGCCCGTATTGATTCTTGCTCCATCCCTGTCTCAACAACCTGCAAGAATAGAGATTGTACCAGTGATTTTTCATACTTGACAACACTATCGTCCGCTTGACATGCAAATATTACTTGCTGACGAAGGTTCATAGCTCTTATTAAGAAGTCCTGTGCCGACTCCTTTGGGCCCTGACATAGTGAAGTTGATTCTTGTTACATTTCTGTTCCAGATTTTCATGTGCCCGTAAGATTTGCTTTAAACGAACTAACGACATATTGTTCATCATTTCGAGATACGATCGAAGCTTCAAGTTTGGACTCACAGCTCTAATAACTGCTTCGACAATCACAGACTCCTTATAGCCTGATTTAATTCCAGTTTCAATCTGTCTGGACAGACTGACAAAAGACAAGCTGTCCCTTTGTTTGTCCCCACCATTTACTCCGATCATCTTAAAATCACGCTTTAGTGCTTTTACCAAATCAACATTTAATTTATCAACCAGATCTTTTGAGGTGTTTGAGACAGTTTCCGAATCAGTTTTGCTCGTTTGTACTCCGTCCTCATTTTCCTGCATTTTCTCACTTGTTTCATCTGGAGTCTCTAATGGGGGTGGCTCGGGTGTCACCATCGTAATATAGCCCTCAAGTAAAGCTTTCTTGTCACCCGATTTCTCCAGATTTGCTTCGATTTTCTGACGAACTCCCTTAGATAATTGAATTTTTGTTAACCCTTCACTATTTACTTTTACGTGCTGCGCTAATTCCACGAGTGCTTCCATCGTGAGTCCACAAATTTCCGACTCTAGCTTCAGCTATAACACTTCAATTTCCTCGTCAGCTTCCGCCATAGCGAAGTATCAAAAGATCACACAACGTACACGCAAAAATCCCTTACAAACACGACCAAATTTTACTTAATTTTTCTAAAAATTCGTATTGTTTACTTCCCAGTACCAACACCGTCATATTCAGCAGAAAATCCGCATTTAACAAGCCTTCAAAACCGTATTTTTACAACTAAAACGACAGAATATAAACCCGTACTCATGCCTTGACGAAATATATCCACATCTTTGCACAGTATTTTCAACGTTAAAATCCCTTTGTGGGTCCTGGCAGGATCGCCAAAAGGTAACCCGTGTTCCTATCGAATTGTAAAACCGGTTTATTCATATAACAACTTGTTTTATTCACATAATTTCGCTTTAAAATATAAAACTAAATATTCACCCAAAGGCTATCGTTTCAACTTCGAGCATGCTGCTCTCTTCACTTCCTGTCATGTGACACAACGGAACTAAGCTAAACTAAAGGGGGGAGGGGTAGTACTTTAAAACCCCTAAACGTCTATACCCCTCACAATAGCAGTTTGAACGCGGCTTTTGTATAAACACAAGGAAAAATCGCAGTCTAGCTAGACTAGCGCTATTTAGTATAATATAGTAATAAATCCTCCTATAGGAACACCATACGCTTTATATTTTCAGTTCGTATTTTCCGTATTTATATAGTATACATGCACATAGATTGATCAACCGTTTAGAAAATGAATTACTGTTGTAAATTTCTGTATATGCGCCGATAGTTGACGGACGTCTGTGTTTTGCGTTAATACACAGACTAATGATCAGACCTACTCCCTTCCCAAGTTTGTCCAGTTTCCAGACGGTTATTATAGGGACTTTCAGATTGACGTCTTTTCACGAATACCTCAAACGGCTAGCTATCGCGTGACTACATTCCCGCGATGGATTTTCTGTAAATTTTCAGGTTTCCAACTTGAGCAAATTGTTTTGACCTATACAGAAAATATCAAGCTTTATCAGACAGACAGATAGACTTTATTTAAACACGCTGACCCCGTCAACCGAAGCTGATTTCCACGAGGGGCGTGCGAAAAGTATACAGAAAAGAATTTTAAAACTATTTACAAAATTATATAAGATATATAGTATTAGTTATACTTGAGTCAAGGCGAGTCTCATTGAAAGCAATAAGATCAATGAATTTGTTTGACATTGAATACCTTATTTCATCAATATTTTTTGGCAAACTAAAAATGTTAAGAAAAGCCATTTTAAAACCTCTTTCATTGGGAATGGAATTAAGGCTAGTGAAAAAATCGCTACTCACATTGTTTACGGAAATAGGACTATCTAATTCTTCATTATTTGATTCACATATTTCAAGTACATTGTCCATTCTCTGTTCCGATGTCCACGAGCTTGGTGAAAAAACTGCCTGTTATTACCTACTCTAAACGATTTCAGATATGTGCAGAAAACACTCCCTAGCACCCTATTACCTTGTTGGTTTAAGTGCAAATTAGAGCGATTTAGTAACGACCTGTCAATGTGGTCATTATCTAAAAATGTGGTATTATGTTTCATGCATAAGTTTTTAACCAAGATTTTAAAGCGAGTTATCTTGCTAGCCGGAACTCGGTTATCATACCTTTTAATTACACTTGAGATGGCAATTTTCTTGGCGTGATCTTTGAGGTCTTTGATAAGCCCATCCATCTTAGATGCCACTTCTTCTGGCTCTTCAGAAGCGAGGTTATTGGTGCCCACGTGAAGGAGAACTGTGTCATACTGCTCCCCTTCTGACCAATATTCTTTAATTTTAGAACTGATTTGTTCCACTCTTGCGCCGCTGTAAGAGTGGACGACTGATTGGCAACCTGCAGCTCGCTCAATTTTCACCCGATCGATGTGTTTCACCATCGAGTCGCCGATTACCAGGACTTTTTAAATTTCTTTTCCTTTTTCGGATCCGGTCCTCTTTGCATGGACATGGTTCTTCTTTTCCTTCTGCTGCGCATGAGTTTGGTTTTTTTGGTTTTCAAACTTCGATTGTGCCTTTGAGTTATATAGTATTATTAACTGGAATAAATGCTTGTAATATTATCTTAACTTCATATTGCACCAAATTTGAAAGACGAAAAACGCAAAACTATCTCCCTCCTCTGCAGCCCTTGGATATGCCTTATCCAAAAGAAGGTCGAAAGAATGCTTAATTGACGAAATAATGCTAGATCGTTGATTTCCTCTCCGCATTTTGAAAAACCTGCTCCGAACTTTCCCAGAAAGTGTATAATACCAAGACGCTGATACCAGTAACATAATATTGTACATAATAGTACCAGTAACAAAATCTACAAAAGGTTATATTGTTTAAGGTTGAGAAATATCATGACATTTCAACAGAGAAATGACCCGCCGAAGTTGTACTTCGACAATAACCACATTGATCAACACTCAACACATTTTTTTACAGACACTGTAATCGAGAATATTGATTATTAGAAGCGCAGAGAAGGTTGTAACCCAAAATTGCCACAGATTTTCTACGCCAGGGTTGTACTAGCTTTCAAAAAAAAATTGTGGAGGCGAATTTGTGTGATGATTTTTGTTTAGAAAGTGTTTAGAAAGTGTCGCACATAATGTGCAGTAGTGTTTACCTCACACCGTATCGAATTTCAAAAGCTGGTATTGCCTAATTGCCCATCCTTACTGTTATTCTGTGTTGCTTTAGCTCAGCGATTAAAGCCTCTACCAATGGCCTCTACTGAGGAGAGAGTACAGCTGTCAAAACAAGAAGGGGGTCTATACTCTAAACCATCTATGATTTTGTACTTCAATCTCGATCTTCACAAAATTTATTGCTTCTGCAGGACCGGTTGTTCAAAAGGTGATTAGCGCTAATCCTGGGTTAACTTAAAATTCAAGCATACTTCCTAACAGCTTGTTTTTAAATTTCGAAATATTTCTGCACAAATCATTTCTGGATCAATAGGAGTTTTCTTTTCTGACTTTTTGAAATAAATGGACATGCGGAAATATGCAAACTAAAACAGTGGGTTAAATTTTAACCCTGGGTTAACGCTAATCCACCTTTGAACAACTGGTCCCCGGGCGTCTAAACTCAAACTGCATCTCTAATGTCTTATTCTTTTACCTATCCATCACTAGATCTCAAGGGATATCCAGTAAATGTTGCAATCTCCGCTGATGATCGCCATGTTGTGTCGCTATCGTCAAATTCCTCGTCATCCTCGATAAAGGTATGGTAATGGCCAAAATACATGCATGTGAACATGGTGATAGGCCTTCTATGGAGGGTGCATGCATGATTACCGCCAAAATTAATATTTGAATTTTGCATTACATTTATTTTATTTTATTTTTTTTATTTATAAACTTTACAATCAATAAAACGATTGAAGGTACAGACAACAGGACTGAGGAGTCCCAAATCAAGTCCTACCTACACATTACACTGACATTGTAAAACAATAGAGACAGGTTAAAACTTTAACAAAGCTACAATACAAAATTACAACACACGATCAATGCGTTCCAACCCATCTTTACACTTTCCAAAGTTAATATGGTTTGGAAAATGATCAAGTTAGAAAAAAAAATATATACATATAGATGAGTCAACATTGTGCAGCACAGACATAGTCACAGAATACAGTAAACATCCTAAACATGCATGTGCTCCAAGCTGTCCCTGAATTTTCCAAAGATAGGATTTCAAGAACATAGACTGCCCGGGTGTTTTTTATCTGGGCGTTTAATTTAATTTAATTTATTCAAACAGACTGAAGCAAAGACATTTTGGAAATGCAAAGACAGCTTGGAGCGCTCTCAACTATCATGAACAACAAGTAATAGAACAAGAGCGACATTTAGAACAGATGGTTTTCCATGTCCTCGGACGATCAACGTCAAAGAATGTTTCAAGTTTGACCCGGTAGTAGTTCTTCAGTTTATATTTGAGTGTGGCATTAGAGGTGGAGGATTTCAGATCTTCAGGAAGGTTGTTCCACAGAGGCACAATTCTGTTGAAGAAGGAACTTCTGAAATAGGCAGTTCTGCAAAGGTTGGGTCTGTAGCAATTGGTTGAACTGAAGCGGGTCAGATGATGGGTAGGGTGGTCGATATAATCTTCGGGGTTTAGGTCGTAGAGTCCAGATTTGATCTTGTAGAAACAAATAATATCTTTCATCTCATACCAGTACGAAATAGGGAGAAGGTTAAGAAGTTTCAGTCGGTCAGTGTAGGAAGAGTGGTAATCTTGAAGTATGTATTTGGACGCTCGTCGTTGAACACTTTCGATACGGAGAAGGTCCTTTGATGTTGATTGAGGCGCCCAAAGTTCACTTCCATAACACAGATGAGCTCTCACGAGTGCCAGATAGAGTGAGCGTCGACATTTCGTATCAGTCAGGTGGATACAGTTACGTCGGAGAAAACCAAGCATCTGATTTGCCTTTGACACGATACTGGTTATCTGAGGTGACCATTTTAAGTTGTTACTAATTATTATTCCGAGGTCCTTTTGGGAGGGTTTAAGGGTTATCGGTTCTTGGTTTAAACTGTATTCTGGTGACTCAATTAAACGTTTGCGGAAGAATCTGATTCCAATGCATTTTTTGAGATTAAACTTCAATTCTGAGGTAGAGGACCAATTGCAAAGGGATTGCAGATCGGACTGAAGGAGTTGAGTGTCATGTGACGTTTCTATGACTCGATAACATTTGCTGTCGTCGGCAAACATGGGTACTTTGCTGTATTTAGCAGCGTCAGGGAGGTCGTTAACATAGACCAGGAAGAGTAGGGGGCCGACAATACTTCCTTGTGGAACTCCGGAGGTCACATCAAGATAGCTCGACGAAACACCATCTACTACAACACGTTGTTTTCGTCCCATTAAATAGTCGCTATACCAGTGCAAAAGCCGTCCTGTTACTCCAAATTGTTGGAGTTTCACAATTAGTTTATCGTGGGGAACAGAGTCAAATGCTTTTGAAAAGTCCAAATATATCATGTCAATTTCTTTTCCACAGTCTAATGCCTTGCCAATATTGTGTACAACATCGAGTAGTTGGGTGATACAGGACCTTCCTGCACGAAAGCCATGTTGTTGGTAGTGGAGTAGAGGTTTGACGATATAGAGGGTTCGGGCGTGGACCGCGTGCTCAAGGACTTTAGACACAAGGGATAGTAAGGATATTGGGCGGTAGATGCCGATGACGCGAGTTTCTTTGGTTTTGGGAACGGGAACGATATTTGCATACTTCCACTCTGTAGGAACCTTACCCAAGGCTAACGACTTGTTGAATAGTTCAGTAAGGGATGGAGCAATAGCGTCAGCGCACTCTTTCAATAATCTCGCAGATATCCCATCTGGACCCGTAGCTTTCGCAGTAGATAACGCAGATAATAGACTGAGGACTTCTTCAATGGAAACTGGAGTGAACTCGGTTGAGTTGTCGAATTCCATGGTAGGAGTTGGAAGACATGGATTGTCGGGGCGAGGAAGAAACACGGAGGCAAAGAATTTGTTAAAAGCATCTGCTTTAGCTGTCGAGGTGGTAAAAGACGAATCAGCAAGAGTCATGGTATCTGGTAGTGAATACTTGTTTGACTTAGTTTTAAAAAATTTCCAAAATTCCTTGGGGTTTGTTGGTAATGTTTCTGCCAGATTCTTGATATATTCGCGTTTCTTGGTCTTGATTAGACTTTTAACAGTCCTGCGCTGATCCCGAAATTTCTCCCATAGCTCTACCGAGTCCGATTTCTTTGCCCGTTTTCTTGTAGTTTCTTTCTGGTGCAGGAGGTGAACTATCTCGCTTGTGAAGTAGGGTGGAGTATAGGATCGGGAGGTTTGTTTACTTGGAATAAAAGTGTCTACGGCAGCAAGGAAGGTGTCACACCATTTTGACCAAGCGATATCAATATCATCCTCACAGAGAACAATATCAGTCAACGGCAACAATTTCAATGATTCTCTAAGAGCTGCAAAGTCGCCTTTGTTGTAGTTATAAACTGTTCTCTTAGCTGACTTCTTAGGTTTTGTGTGGAGGAGGAGGTTAAACAAAATCGCTTTATGGTCTGATTGGAGGGAGACAGCTTCATCATCTGTAACCTCGATGTTTTCAACTAGGTTTTCGTTGGTGGTAAGGATTAGGTCGAGTATATTTGAGCCACGGGTTGGTTGGGTTACAAGTTGGAAGAAACTATTGTCCTGCAGCATGTCCGTAAAGATGGTCTCGCTTGACGAGTCAGCAAATCCCGAGCCGTTTGTCCACTGGATGGTAGAAAAGTTGAAATCGCCGAGCAAGATAATATCCTTGATATTGGAGTTGATGGCCGATTTCACGAAGTTGTTCAAGTTGAGAAGAAAAACATTATCTGCGTCAGGAGGTCTATAACATACAGCAACAAGAACTCTTTTGGAAAAAGATTTAATAACAACACTCGAAAGTTCAAGGGATTCACAGTTAAACGTGAAAGGTTTACTTGGTGTAAACCAAGTTTTACTTGGTGTTCACAATCTTATTTATTTTCTAGATCTTTTCCTGTCAATTTTATTAGTCCAGGGTCGTTGTTTATTATTTCCTTTGCATCTAATCCATTAATGAGAAAGAATGGAGGTTAACTCTAAGCTGACTGGAACTTCATTACGCACTCGGTTTTTGTATCAATCAATTTCGTGTTCAAACACTCGTGTTATGTTGTTGATCATGCACTTCATTATCACGAACGCCTTTTCGCCAATCCAATATATTTGTGCCATAAAAAATTCTCAGTTCATCAGAAAAACAAAGAAGGAAACAGCTTAGTAGGTTGTAGGAGGTATTGTTATGCAACAGCATTGCGTGACGTTTGCAATCTAATTATATTAGAGAGCTTAAGCTTCGCATTCAACGACAAACGTCAGGCAAAGAAAAAATTTACGCTATAAAGCAATAAAAAGTAAATGGGCTTGTTGTTTTATAACTAGAATGCTTAACTATTCTTGTGCCATATGAAAGAAAATATGACACGCAGAAGTCGAACGAACATTATGCCAAGAAAAGTCGGTCTTGCTGTTCCCGCAAACGTGAAGCTTAAACTCCCTAATAACTTGCGCATACGACGCGCACATACCAAGAGAAAGGGAGTTCCCGTCTTATCTAATTAGCATTAACAGCTTTTACAGATACAGATACAGATATTGCACAGCACACTCCCTATCAGAGTTTTTCAGTGACTGTTACATACTGCTTTTTCCGCAACACACTGTCCATTCTCACTCAAGTAAATTTAAATATGTCATCCAACAGCATTAAGACGCAAATCGGAACAAGATCAACAGATCACCCAACTCAGACTGAGTAATTTGCTCTTTATCAAAACATCACTTCTCTCCAAAATGTCCAGAAGCGTAGTCAGGATTTTTGGTGAGGGGGGCAGCAAAAACCTTGGTGGGGCCATGTTTCACTTCTTTTTATAGAATAAATTTTCTCAGGGAGCGCCAAAATGTTACCAGGGAGGCGCCCCCTTCCCCCCCCCGACCCCCAACCTGGCTACGCTTGTAAAAATGTTTTCAGCGAAACCGTCAACGTGCCGTCATCCGTTCTGAGTCCAAAAGTTGTCCATCATCATCTGTTTTCCATTGCCATTAATCTTCAAACAATCAGGGTAAATATGTAATCTAACAACATATAGTCGCAAATCGCAACAAAGGCTAACAGATGATTAACACGATGTGGGTAAAAAGATTTCTCTAAATTTGAACTCGGAGAAGTTTTATATGACATATCGCTGCTAAAATTTTCGAAGAGCAGTGATGGTTTGATAAGATCGGGTAATCACCTGTTGTAATAACTTGAACAAGGTGGGGGTCCAGTGTAGATCGAGGTTGTAGGAATAACACAGTGTAAGTAAAACGTTTCTTTCAACCAGCTGAAAGAAAGATTCCGAGTTCAGGTTGAGCGAGAAACCTATATACCCACATCGTGTTAATCATCTGTTGGCCTTTGTTCCGATTTGCGACTTCATGTAGTTAATTAGATAACATATTTACCCTAATTATTTGAAGATCAAAGGCGATGGAAAACAGAAACGGTTGTACCAGAGTGGTAGTACCAATGTGAAATTTCTGTGCTGAGTGGTTATATTACTATCTGAAATAAACGAGCAGAAACTCGACGTTCCGAGCGAAGGCTACTAACTCTTGACGAAGGGCCTTCGCTCGAAAGGTCGAGTTTCGGCTTGTTTGTTTCAGGTAGTAATATAACCACTCAGCGATGGTGATGATGATAGTGATGATGATGATGATCATGGTGGGTAACTTTTGGATCGAGTCAGAGTACTGATGACGGTTTCACTGAAGACATTTTGGAGAGCAGTGATGTTTTGATAACGAGCAAATTACTCAGTCTGAGTCAGGTAATTTGTTGGTCTTGTTCCGATTTTCGCCTTAATGCTGTTGGGCAACATATTTAAATTTAGTTGAGTGAGATTAATGTATAAAATCGTGAAGCATGAAAGTATTGTATTTGAAAGATAATTATGACATTTTAATGAAAATCACAGTACCCGATGTTGCATATTTAAAGGGAATAAAACGTGCAAACCATAGATACCCCCCTAAAACTGATTGATAAATAACGATATGCGTGTTCTAGATGTTTACGGCCGTACGCAGAATTTTTTCACCAGGGGGAAGTATGGCCTATATGCCGAAAAAAATCCCAAATATTCGAAGAATAATTAATATAATGACATTCTAAAAGCCGTAAATATAGTTTTCTCTAGGTGGGGGGGGGGGGGCAGTTGCCCCCTGTCTCCCCGCTGTGTTCGGCCCGGAATGTTTATGATTATGATAATATTTAAAGCCTGAAAAACAGATTCGCTTGCGAACGTCATGCAATTGCTGTAGTATAAAATAACATCATATTTTGAATAAGTTATTGTAATGTTGGCTTGGAAGTGTTCCTGGCCAGGGCTCGACACGGTAAATTACTCAAAATGTTTGGAAAAAACCATTAAAATGCACAAAACATAAAAATATCATATATTTTTAAAACACTCCGATGTCATCTTGTTTCAGTTCAGCCCTTCTTTCGCACATTTCATAATTTTTTTGTTGTCCAGGTTTCTCCAGTTCTGGATTGAGATCAGTTTTTATCTGCGCGTGCGCATTAAGTGTTTTGTGGTCAAGCGCATGCGCATTTGCAACACAACAATGGCGGTTCACGGATTTCGAAATACGACGAAGCATGAACTTTGGAGTGGTTGTACTTCAATTTGTGCAACTATTTCGCTTGGGGGGAAGTGGATTCTAACTAAGTAAGTTCTAATCTATCCATTCATGTAAAAATTATGTAGTTACACGAGGGGTGCTACGGAATTGAACATTTTCGACCCTCATCCAACGGCCTAAAATGATTTACTTCATGATTATCTTAAGGGCTGCACTGGCAGAATTGTCAGAGCAAGCGCTAAGCTTTCACCTCTGAGATAGTGGGTTTGATTCTTGTCCGAGTGACTCTCATGTGAAAAGAGTCCGAAAGTAATTGGACCTTTTTTCCAGTACTCCGATTTCCTCCCACAGGGAATATTAACAGGATGGATTGGGATAAGTCACAAACTGTTCACTAGCTGAACTAGTTCATAAAGCGATGGTTATTCCAGGTGAAACCAAAGTTTCACTTCTGAGATGTAATTACGACATTTGAAAGGCGCGGGATTTGGTCGTTGATTTCTTTTGTGTTTCCAAATGTGATTGCTGTATGTGATAAGACTGACGCCGGTTTGAGTCAACAATGAAAGGCTGGATAGGGTTTTCCATTTGAAATTAGTGGATCCATCATCGCCTATGATAAATCCAAGCATCGCATTCGCTTTGGAACGTACTTCATGTCATGACTCCTCTAGATCTTCCCATGATAATTTGCGTTACACCCATTTTCAAAATTACGCGACCAGACCCAAAAATAGCCACAACTGGCATGTCACGTTTTATAGGACACTATGCCAGTGTTGTAACGAGTCACCTACAGGTCGAGTCACGAGTCGAGTCGCGTCACTCAAAGGTCGAGTCACGAGTCGAGTCATTTCAGTTTCTGATCGAGTCGAGTCAGTGGTTTCACTCGAGTCGAGTCGAGTCAGCGGTTTCACTCGAGTCAAGTCGAGTCACTGGTTTAAGTCTAGTCGAGTCAATAGCCAGACTTAACTTGAGTCAGGGAATTTGATCAAGTTTACCCACATCCTTTTCCCCAGGGCGTCTCGGCCGCGCGCGTCCTCCGTAGGCCCTGGAACATACTGAACCGGAAGTGCAAGAAAACTTGCAGTAGTTTCTAAAGCGCATGGTCTTGAATTGAGACACTTCAGCACCCGTAACAATTTTCAAAGTGAAGTATTACGAAGAAACGAAGTATTTGCGTTGACATATGTTGATAGAATAATTTTTCCTAGCGAAAACTGCTCAACTTCTGCGAAATAGCATTTCTCTGAGAAGCCAATCAGATCTCTTGCTCTAGTCGTCTAACCCAGAGCCTAATTTTCAACGAGTGACCGAGTGAAAATGGCTCTGGGGACGAGAATGGTCCATCCCGCGCTTTCTGCAATAGTTCGTTACCTTAGCTTGCATTTTGAAATTTGTAATCAAATTTAGGTTTTAAGCTAATCACTTTAGTCATGTAATAACAGTATCTGGGCAGCCATAGGCTATACCAATATCAATATTAAGTACAACCACATGAGATGTCTCATCATGCCTGCTGATCGAGTGTACGTACATACATCTAGCATAAGTTGCAACTGGAGTCAGAATTAAAAAAGAATAGACTTTAATTAACCACGCCTTGTAAGTTAATTATATAGCACTTCATAAATACCAAAAATGAAGATAGCCGGTCAGAATTAGTACAAGTACAAAAGATTTTGAAACTCCATTTTAAAAACTGTGGCACTAGCGTTGTTTCTAAAAATAGAATGTAATATAGGCATGCCCGTCAGGAATATATTGTATTCTATGCAAATCCCATATATATTCTGATAAAGTTTCGAAGTTCTCATTCTTCACAGGGCTCATTGTTTTTTGCCAAGAAATACAATCACAATAATTTTGATGAATTTATTCTGCACAAGTTGTAGCTGAGTTGACTCGAGTCATTTACGGCAAAATCAGCAAGTCGAGTCCGAGTCGAGTCATTTGGGGCTGTTGACTCGAGTCGAGTCGAGTCATTTTTCGTTTTGGACTCGAGTCGAGTCGCTGAAAATAGCGACTCGAGTTGACTCGAGTTCGAGTCAATGACTCGACTCGTTACAACACTGCACTATGCATACATAAAACTAACACATATTAACCCACATATAAACTTGAATTAAGTAAGCTAATTAAATACTTATATACATAAAAAGTAACATTTAGTCTTGTTAAATGAATAAAATGAATTGTGACCAATTTAGAATACTTGGAGTTAGACTGTTGCTTTATAAAAGTTGTACAAAAAACCATTACATTTAGAAAAAGACATAACCACTACTAGTGTACCAAGTGAAAATATTGATATATTTCATTGTTAAAAAGTACAGACTTTCAGCAGTCGTTTTGCCTTTCCTCACACGCCTAAACTCTAAAACTATAAATATCGTCGTGGTGCAAGTGTCCTGCTCTCGCTGTGGTCTATTCAGCAGTGCCAGTGGCCATTCGTCATACTTGTGTGGTGTGTCGCATCTCAACGAGTGGTTCGTATACGTATATAGTTTTAGTAAATGAAAGATATATGATTCACGAACATGTAACTTGGGGTAAATTGCTATTCCAACACAAAAGTCCGAATTCCGATCGTTGCCGTTTCTCTGTTTCTGACTGCCATGTACATGCAGTAGCCTCACCTAGAAACTATTGTTTTACTCGTAGTTACCAGTGGCTATAATCAGGGCCGTAGCTAATGGCTATAGGGGGGGTGGGTGGTGACACCCCCCTGAAAACGTCTTTTCGGCAAAATAACGGTTTTATCGGCAAATCATGTTCATTAGCAGTAATAGTATTAGCAAAAATTTAGCTAAATTCACTAAAATTACGGAAATAATTAACAAATTAA
Organism: Paramuricea clavata; assembly: GCA_902702795.2. Lineage (NCBI taxonomy): Eukaryota > Metazoa > Cnidaria > Anthozoa > Malacalcyonacea > Plexauridae > Paramuricea > Paramuricea clavata. The sequence goes on along the minus strand of CACRXK020001392.1, from coordinate 18,707 downwards.
ATTATGATATGTCCGGAAAATTCCGCTATGTCCAGAAAAATGACGCTATGTCCGGAAAATTTCTTGTATGTCCGGAAATTTGCGACCCCCATCCTGGTGGCCAAATCTAAAATGGTGAAGATTTGTTTCTTAAAGATGCCATTCCTAAATTTCGAGGCAGGTATAAGACGGACGTCAAGAACGAATCACTGACTAATTTGACTATGTCTTCTTAATCTTTGCAAAGTAGAATGATTACAAAACAATTAGAACTAGAGGGCACTCAGAGACTGCATACCTCCGCCCGTTACTCGGAAGTGAAACGCAACCTTGGAATTTCCTAAGAAATCCACTTTATAATTCTTAAGCATAAAAGATTTCAGGCCCCCGCGAATTGAAATCGAATTGCTAATGCAACATATTACTGTTGTTGTACTGTACAGGGTGTCTCAAAAAAAAACAAAATCATTGAAATAACGTATTGTTCGAATTTCAATGCCGTAACACAAAGGATTTTGACAGGGTGATTAATTTGTTTTAAAAAATTAAAATATCTTTGTAAAGTGAACGTTTGTTTGCTCATGGGAATTTAAAAATGCTTCGTAAATTGTAATATGCGTAATATGCATTCGTGGGTTTAGTACTTTATGCCTGACACAACAAGTTTACGCTGAGTATTACCATTCATTATAGCAGTTATGTCAATCTTTTATGCACTCGTGGGATTAACTTAGTGCTAGGGCATTGAATATCGAACAATACGTCAATTTCAATGATTTTGGGTTTTTTTGAGACACCCTGTACAGTACTTGTAAAATAAAAACTTATTAAGTGTCATTAAATAAATGCATAAATTTTGCTTTATGCACTCGCGCGTGCAGTAATTTTCACAGTTGTGCTATTTTAAATTCCCAGGCAGCTAAAATCTTTTGTCTTTAAAACAATGTCGATTTCTTGGGAAATTCCGAGGTTGCGTTCTTTTTATACACCCTGTATTGAAGTAATCTAATGTTGTTAGAATTTGAATGGACTGGCACTTTGCTGAACGTAATAATGCGTAACTCCGTAAGCCTTGTTTTAGACGTTGAATTTCGGTCGCGTGAAATGCAACTAAGACAATAGATAATGAAGGCCGAAGCTTAATGAGGTTTATCATCTCATTATTGTCTTAGCACTGAGTGCATAAATTATACACGTCCTAATTACGCATTCAGTAATATTTTTTGTTAATTGACCGGGAAAAGCAAGACAAAATTTTGTTCATTTCTCGTTCAATTTTTAACCAAATTCAACCAAATTTTAATCAGTTCTTCCTTAGCCGATGGGAAATGCATTCAAAAAATTTCATACGGATATGTTTGGTATTTCTTGAGTTATCGTGCTCACAGACAAACACACACACATACACACACACACATATACATACACACACACACACATACACACACACACACACACACACACATACAAACCCAGATGATTACATAACCTCCTGGCGGAGGTAATGAACAGGTTGATTTTCCAAATTGCACGAGAAACCATTACTTGTTTTAAACACTGTTAGATAAGTGGTTTTAAATAATATACATGAAAACTTTACACGCTTCGATAACACCTGCAGCAGGTACACTCATGCGCCTACGCCATTTAAGTATTGTTTTCATATTGCTTGTTAGCAAACCTTTTCAGTCCATGTGCTCCTTGTACTTAAATTGTTATATTCACGTACGATGTTCCCTTGAAAGTGTGCACAAATGTGAAAATTTACATTGCTATCTGCAGTCGTGTTGATTTCTCCTTCCTCGTTTCCAGGCTTTGTTAATTACCGCACTGCAGTAATTGCACAATGTGCAATTTCAAAAATAATTGCACTGCTCTTAGCCAATCAGAATATTGAGTAATTTTTCATCTATTATTATAATATTGACATGAAAAAATTACTCATTTCTGATTGGCTAAGTGCAGTGCAATTTTAATGTACTTCAGTCAAATGATGCCTGTTTTAAGACCGTTAGTTATGCAGTTTTGCTCTTATTACGCGTAATAGGGTAAGGGAAGTACATTTATTATGCCGAGGGGGGGGGGATGAAGATGTTAAGGGGGGGCTCCGAAATATTTTCTGGCATTAAAGGGGGGGCTCTGAAAGTTCTTGATATACTGAAGGGGGGGCTCTAAACTTTTCAAAGGTTTGACCCCAGCAAAATAAAGTTAAAATTTTTACATCAGTTTCAGGTAAAATTTGCGTAATAAAGTAATTATTTTTGTGAAATGATAACCATTTTTGTAAAATACAGTCAATTTACATGCAATTTGTTTGCGAAATTTGCCTTAGAAAACGCCAGAAATTCAGTCCTAGAGCTTCGAAAATGTAAAAATTTTCTGGGGGAGGACCCCCAGACCCCCCTTTTCTCCCAAAACTTAGTATAAGAGTGCCAATCAATCACAAAAAGCTTTATTATAATTATTACACGTATAATCCTCTGTCATCCCACCCCCCCACTCCAAACGTCAGATGCTTTGCTACGTCCCTGATGGTTGTATTCGAAACCGATTTCAGTTTTAAGATATCCTTAGTCTGCTCTTCTAAATGGATACATGAAATCACCTATAGCTTATTTTTAATTTTTTTGCGCCAGGTTTGTGAAGTAATTTACGCGCCAAAAAGCAAAAAAGCATATACAATTTGCAAGAATGATATGTTCTATGTTTACGGGATATTTCGTACAAACGGGATGGAAATTAAAGAAATTGAAGCATACTGGCACTTTTGCATGCATTTTTGACAGGCATGCAAAGACATTTGCAACAGATGCCGGGAGATACGTTGGACGGGGGCAACATACTGTAAGGTTCCAGCACATTACCCTGATCCAGGAAATCCTGGCCACTACATGAACGTGTTCAAGACTCCGAATACGCTCAATGATGGACAACAACAACCTGTTAATAATTCCACCCCTAGAGCCAATTTAAAATGTTTTAATGACGGTGCCATTTCATCTGGCGCTAGTGAGATGAAAGAAGCAGTAGATCGGTAGTTTTGTTGAGGGGAAGCACTTGAGTATATCAGGCATCTTGAGGAACTGCAAATTGTATCTATGATAAGAGAGAATTCCGGATTGTACTCCTTCGATTCCGAATTCTACAGGGGGGGGGCATTGAAAATTTTAAAAACTTCGAGGGGGGGCATCGAAATTTACCGATAACCTCAACAGGGGCCCTGTAAAAATATGAGCTTTTTTCAAGACATCTTCATCCCCCTCCCTCGGTGTAATAAATGTACTTTCCCTAATAAGCATTGATACTAGCTATGTAGGCAAAGTGACCAAGGTAATACTATTAAGCAATGGAATAGTACAAAACAAAGTCTGAAAACCTGTTACCTTATTGCTTGCTTATGTGTGCTTATTCCCCTGCATGCTTATTACCTTATTACCTTGTTACCTTATTGCTTGCTTATGTGTGCTTACTCCCCTGCATGCTTATTACCTTATTACCTTGTTACCTTATTGCTTGCTTATGTGTGCTTATTCCCCTGCATGCTTATTACCTTATTACCTTGTTACCTTATTGCTTGCTTATGTGTGCTTATTCCCCTGGGGCCGGTTGTATAAAAACGTAGTTAGCGCTAACTGCAGTTAAAAAGTAGTTAAAAAGTGGTTAACTTTAATCACGTAGTTAAGCCGGTTGTATAAAAGTGTAGTTAGCCTTAACTGCAGTTAAAAAGTAGTTAAAGTTAACTATGCTTTAGGGTATAGTTAACTGTCCAAAACGTAGTTAAAAATGGCGTTTGTATAGGAGTGAACAACATTTTTCAGTAAAACAACAATGAAAAGCAACGGCTTACCTGAGATTTTCAATCGCTATCTTCCCTGTGAATGTTTCCTGACAATATAAACTCTTCAAATGCTATCGCTTTGGTGTTTTTACGAAAACAGAACATATTTTTGCACAGGAGGATTTCTCGAAGAAGTATGGTCCATTACACCAAGAAACACTGATATATAATTGCCAGACAGCTATGCCTTGGTTTAACGTAGACATCTGAAGGAAAAACTGCATTCTTTTATGATTTTTGTGGCGGTTTTTCTTTATTTTTTGTTTATTTTTCACTGTTTTCTAGTGTTTTGAATAAAATTCCCGCCTATTTGCAAAATACGAGTCCACAATCGTGTTCAAAATGTGTGTCAGCGGTCGTTACTCGCTGCTTACTTTATGTAATTTTCTGTTTAAACGCCCCACGCAAGCCCCACGCACAGTTAACTACGTGATTAGTTAACTATCCGACTAACTACGTTTTGTGCAACGCAGTTAAGTCATGTAATTAACTAATTACAGTTAAGGATTTAACTACAGTGATTAACGCTAACTACAGTTAGCGCTAATTACGTTTTTATACAACCGGCCCCTGCATGCTTATTACCTTATTACCTCATTGCTTGCTTATATGTGCTTACTCCCCTGCATGCTTATTACCTTATTACCTTATTGCTTGCTTATGTGTGCTTAAATATTAAATATTGAAAATCATCACCCTCTCGTAACTGTAAATACTGTTGAGTGTTATATAATTAGTTATATAGAGTTATTGATATGATGATCATGTACTATTGTCTGCCAAACTATTAATATTATATGTAAATATAAGAAAAGTTACTTCATTACCCCCAAATGCATGCGTTTCCAAAGGGAGCCTAAATTTAAATAAGCCTGCTGGTTTCATTTTAGGCTTCCTTGTTGCTAATATATTAATCGTGATTTCAATGTTTATATATTTATTATTTTTGTGTAGTTAAGTTAAATTAATGTATTTAGCAACAAAGCAAATCCATTAAACCATTAAACCTATTCCCCTGCATGCTTATTACCTTATTACCTTATTGCTTATTTATGTGTGCTCACTCCCCTACATGCTTATTACCCTATTACCTTGTTGCTTTGCTTATGTGTGCTTACTCCCCTGCATGCTTATTACCTTATTACCCTATTACCTTATTGCTTGCTTATGTGTCCTTACTCCCCTGCATGCTTATTACCTTGTTGCTTTGCTTACGTGTGCTTATTTCCCTGCATGCTTATTACCTCATTGCTTGCTTATGTGTGCTTATTCCCCTGCATGCTTATTACCTTATTACCCTATTAGCTTATTGCTTGCTTATGTGTGCATAATTCGCCAGGAGTATAACATACGCATTGCATAAATTTTGCAATTATGATAAACTTTCCATCGTTTTTACCTGTCCAACCTGCCCGTGCATCTTATACACTTATTACGCAATTACGTGTAATAAGACAAAAAACCGCAATATACTGGTCTTATAGTGGGCATGGTATAACTTCAGTTCCAAAAAGGAAATGTGTGGCAAACGCCCAAACACCTTACACATTGATTTAAGTTTTGACAACTTGTGTCATTCGTGAATGAGTGAATAAATTATTTATTTTGCATGTGACTCATGCATGATTGTGGCTATGAATTTGGTTCTGCATAATTATTATGAATATTATTAATAAATAATAGTGTGATTTCCATACAATTTAGAAAAACATACATTCGTGAGTTTTGCAAAGACTTGTGCAATTTTGATCATCTTTGACTTTGACAGACCTGTGTTTTTTGTTTTCCAAATTGCACTCAAAACCATACAAAACTAGAGAATATATTTATAATATAGCATTTGTAAATTCTGAACGCTGATTGGCTAAGAGCTGTGTTGATATAACTCACTGTCAACACGGAAAATTTCTTTCTTTATATTTCTTTGCGCAATATTATAAAAAATATATAAAATATTTTCCCGTATTGATATCAACTCACGTCTTACACACGCGTGGAAATTGGGAAAACTCGAAATTGTGGGAAACACTTGGGCGTCTAATCAACACGGAAAATTTTTATATTTGTTAAATATAAAACATTTATTTTATACACGATATATTTTCGTGTGTGTGACTAAACAAATACATTTCACAGAAATAATTACATTTTACGCAGTAAAATTACATGCTTATCATCAATCAAAGCTAGTGTACCATTTGTATGGCAGACAAGGTGAAAATAGGATATATTTACTGGAAAGTTTGTTGTACTTAATAAATAAGTAACTTGAAGTTCACCAGTTTCAGCAGACAAATATTCCACAAATATCTTGCGATTGGCAACATGAAAACCAATGATATTGTCTTGGTTGTAACAAACACTCAAATATTTGTTACCTTTACTGGGACGAAATTCAACAGTCCTTTGTAACTGTCCATCTTCTGTGTAGATGTAAAGAACATTTGACTGCTTAGTAACATTTATTGTTGTTACTATTATCTCATTCTTGCAGGAAACAAACACACTTTCTAACAAATGATTCCTCAAATCAGTGGTTAATGTCAACAGTTGCATTTGTGGCTCTTGATCTTCACTAATTCTGCATAAATGTACTACGATCTCTCCATCATCGTCCACACCGCAAATGACAATCTTCTTATCTTTGGTCACAGCAATGTAACAAGATTGTTGAACAATATGGACATTCACTTCACAATGATACTGAATGACTCCATCTTTAGTATAGACTGATAACTTGTAGCCAACATCATCATCATACCACGACAGGACATACATTCTGTCATCTTCATCAACAGCAACACAACAATACTTAATATTTTCAGTCTTTATATTTTTGGAAGGAGAAAGAGGAAACAGTTGCAGTTCACCTGTGGCTCCGCTGAGTTTTCCAAGACCACATTTATCATCCTTGCCACTTAAAAGACAAACAAGGTCTCCTTTGCTGTTAAGTGAACAGTTCCCACTTGGATTTGGGATTCTCTCTCCTTGAAGTACTTTATTGTTCCATACTGGACTATCTCTTTGATCATTTAGATTTTGTTTACTTTTCTGTTGGTAAAGAATTGGATTGATAGCAAGCTTATGTTCATCATGTTTTACCAAAGGCCAATCGAAAAGTGCAATCCTTTCTTTTCTAAACTTTGAGATAAATTCGGCCAAGACCAAACTGATCGCTGCAACAGATTCTAGAATTCTAGCTCGTGAATCTTTTTTGAAAAATGATTTTATTCCCTTCATAAAGTGCACTGAATATATTTCCGGTATGGCTAGTAGATTGTGCAAATCGTTCAGATAGTGTTCACAATCAGAGACAACCGTTTTGGGGTCATCCAACTGTTCAAGCATTCCGCTTCCAAGGAGAACAGTAGCTGCAAGAATACGTTCCTCTGAGCTCAGTGCTTTTACATGTAAAGCCCGTCTCGCTTCAATTACTGCTTGTTTGAAAACTTTCTTTGCTTTTTTAAATTGTTCTGAATCCAGGAAACTGTTTTCACCAGTATTAGTTTCACTGACAAGTGCCAATATATCTGTCAGATTTTCTGAAGTTTGGATTGAACTTTGCTTAAGGGTATTGCACACAATACCTATGTGAATGTAAGAGAATATAAAGGGGTTAATTACAACCCTGAAAAACAAATATCCTGCGTTCAGGGGAAGATTTGTTTAAATTCCTTTGGCACCCTTCGGCATTCACGTTGGCAGTATATGGAAGCTTGTGATGTTACTCTGAGACTGAGTGTATATCCACACCGGGTAAGCTTGAAAAGTATGCCTGGCCACGGTGGGAATCGAACCTACGACCTCTGGAATACTAGCCCAGTATTCCAGAGGTCATAGGTTCGATTCCCACCGTGACCAGGCATATTTTTCAAGCTCGCCCGGTGTGGATATACACTCAGCGTAACATCACAAGCATCATATTCACCTGAGTACACAACACCAACACAGAAAAAAAAGTACATATGGAAGTTATTATAAACGAACATAACTAGTGTAGATGATACAATATCGATATAACATCGAACGTTAGGATGTAACCCAGCGGCATGTATTGGGGGCTCAAGCCCCCCCCCATGTTCAACACTCGAAAAAAATCTGGTATTTCCGCACATCCATGAATATTGCCTTGAATATCAATGTTCATATTGAGGTCTTTTTTCTTGCTGATTAACATGCTACCGTAATTCTATGTAGTACATGAAATTCCCATGTAGAATTAGAGTAGGTCAAAGGCTGTTGAGGCCGACTCACAGATACTGTAAGATCAAATGAAAGTGACAGAAAGAATTAGAGTACACACGCTCCAGCCCGATTTCCGGCCCGATTCACAGGCAAACAGTGCGTGCAAAGCAGGCTGGTCACTTCCCATTGTTTAACACTTTAAGTGCCCCACACTCAAGTAGCCACAAATTGCTTCGCAACATCCATCGATATTAAACGAAAATCTATCGATATGTGTTTTGGCATTTTCGTTTAAATTTGCCATTTTTGGTCACAAAATTAATTTCTTTTTTGGTTTTGACAAAAAGAAATTAATTTTTTTAGGGAGTTTTTTAGGGAGTTTATTAGGGGGTTTTTTAGGGGTTTTTTTTAGGGAGTTTATCAAGAAATGTACGCCCCCCCTAAAATTCAACGTTTTAAAAATTGTACCCCCCCCCCCAAAAAAAAAAAAATCATGCGAGAAAAATTTTCCCCCGGACAATTATTTCCTTAAACAATCAACAACATCATTTGTAAAGTTGTAGAAAAGCTAGGTGTTGAAAGCATTTTCAAAAGCAATGACATTATCACAGAATTGAAAATAGACCAGAAGCCTCACTGTACACCTTTCTTTAACATTTTCGTGTCCGCGATTTTCGCCTTGCATATCACAAATTTCGCACGCGAGATGATGTGTGTGGCACTTGCTGCGAACATCACGTCAGCGTTCGTCAGCGTCAATCTGGCATCAATTCCTCAAATCAACGTTTTTTCTTGAAATTCACAAAACATGCTCGAAGTGTGCGCGCATATTCTGCAATTATTGTGTAAATATTTTATGCTTTTGGGTTTTAAGTTGTGTCTTCCTGTTGCAATGACCCATTATTTGGACCTGTGGCATTTAAAAATGGTGATCTTTATCAAGTGATAGCGTATTGCTTGTGTTTGATGTCGTGGTGATTACACTTGCTGGCTCGCGCCTGCGCATGAAAAATTTCGGACATAATTTTGGCTAAGTGGACCTTCTGGTCTATTTTCTATTCTGTGACATTACCAAATGACGAATAATCACACGGGCGACACTTGCTAGGAAAATGGCGCCCATGGGGCAACTTTTTTACTGAAGTTACACATCTGTCCATACTTAATCTATAGCCTGGGGCTTGTTAAATATTTAACTATAGTGTTTTTCTGCTAATCTAGAAATTTCTTTTATTTTTGCCCAATATTTCTTTGCATACTATCAAAGTCAAGCAATGTATGAAATTGCTAGAACTAAAATTGTACCCCCCCCCATTTTTCATCGACTCAAAAAATGTACACCCCACTTTTTTCTGATTTTGAAATTTGTACCGCCCCATTCTGAACACCAGCCTCCTCCCCCCCTTGGCCATAATTAACGAACAGTCCCTTAGAACAACCTATCTCATAAAGTACTTTTGAATAGAGACTATAGCAAACAATATTAACAAACATAAATAAATCTACAGCCTTGATTTACCGTCTGGCAAAGTAAGAAAGTTTGTTTGTTTTGTATATTTTCCTATTTTCATTGTACAGGTTTGTGTTTTACAGGCAAAACCATAGGGGGCCCCACTATGAGTTATGATTGAAATAATATTGTATTTATTTTTAAAAACCTACTTGAATTCCTTGATAATCGATTATTTTAGCCTGCGTAATGGCTCTCAGAGAAAGTAGAGCCTGCACGAAACCCCCTGCTTTGCCGTTTCCGCCCACTTAGCCTGCGGGCTACGCCCACTTTAAACAGATGTCAAAATTGGCCAATCACACAGATTGTTTACGTTTGCAAATTTACTTATCAAAATGAAATATAAATATAGATTGCTGTATGTTCGCAAATTTCAAAACGAAATACTGTAATATACGGATGGCGGCTAAAGAAGTCTGTGGGAATAGCGCTAGGCCTAGGGCAATCTCCATGGTTGTCACAAGTAGTTTGCAGTCCGTATCTACGATATTTCGTAGCTTTCTCGCACACGTACAAATATAATTTATAGTTTCGACAGCGGTCAACTGTGATGTATTAAATGTTAAAGTTTCGAGCGATGCTGATAAGAGAATATTAAAGGTGTTTAAAGCCATCACTTCACAGAGAGCAAGTCCTGTTCATAATACATAAGCATTTATAGCAATTCTCTCCTGGCACAAAATTATTAGCTACAAAATCATGAAGAAAAAATCTATTTGTCGTCGATGAATTTATGAAAACGAACACGCTCGTGAGTTGTGAAAGAGGCGCTGCTAACAGACAGCAATCCAACGAAGACACCACAGTCAATATCTCTAGAGCTTCGTGAACCAAGTTCGTAAATAACTTTAATGTTCAACCGTAAATCGTGGCCTTTAAGTTCTTTTGAATGCAAAACTCAAAGAAACGCCTCTCAATAATACATCCGCCGTCTTTGTATCAATTTTAGCATAAATTAGCATATATTTTTCATTTTGAACCAATCAGATTTCTCGTCCTCTGAGAGAACGAGTAAATACGGCAAAACAGGGGGTTTCGCGCAGGCTCTACTTTCTCTGAGAGCCACTATGCAGGCTACGATTATTTCTTCTCTCGAAATTCTGTAAACATTTTAAACTGCTTGAATCATTATACTATCACTCTACATGAAGTATAGATGATCGCTGACAAGTAAGAACGCGGGCGCGAAAAGACGAAGGCGGCGAAAGAAGGGAGAATTAAACTTTGAAACTTTGACTAGATGACATTTCTAAATGCCTTAAAATTCACAATTTATTTTTTTGCAGATTCTATATCTTTTTGGATATATCTTCACAACTGATGTAGTAGATTCAATAAACGATTGATTTTTCGTATGTTTTTACATGAAACACTCGAAGGGTTTTTCGCACAATGTGTTCCATAAGTAGGTTGTTCTCGTGACGTCAAGTATAATGAGTCCATTTAAAAGGTTTGCAGAACTTCAAGAGAAGAAATAATGGATGATCAAGGGATTCAAGTACGTTTTTAAAAATAAATACAATATTTTTTCAATCCTAACTCACATTGGGGCCCCGTGCAAAATTTCCGGAGAACAACCTACTTATGGAACACATCAAACGATGACCCGCCGAAGTTTCAACCCTTTAGTTTAATTCTCCCTTCTTTCGCCGCCTTCGTCTTTTCGCGCCCGCGGTCCTTACTTGTCAGCGATCATCTATACTTCGTGAAACATCATGTAGAGTGATAGTATAATGACTTCAAGCAGTTTAAAATGTTTACAGAATTACGAGCGAAGAAATAATCGATTATCAAGGGATTCAAGTAGGTTTTTAAAAATAAATACAATATTATTTCAATCATAACTCATAGTGGGGCCCCCTGTGGCAAAACATCAAAGAAAATAACCCACACACCCACAAACCGGTCCTACTAAGTACTAAAGAATGTCCGGGAATGCCTGGGAACATTCGTTGAATGCCCGGGAGTCGGGAAAGAATGCCCGAGGGAAATTACGTTAATTATACGTTATAGTTGCTAATAAAATCACTTATTTTATGAAAGATTAAATGATTCTTGTAATATATGGCATTGTAAAATACTGTTCACGGCTGTCACAAAAGAATGGCCGGGAGTCGGAAATGAATGCCCGGGGTAAATTACGCAAGTAATTACGTTAGTTAATGTCAATGATAAAAATGTTTTTTAATGAAACTCTGAATGTTTCTTGCAATATATGGCATTGCAAACCAATTAGTGGCCGAGATAAACCGCTGTTAACTGGATTATTGGTTAGGTATTGCAGTTGTTACAGGCTCTCCATTGACACGGTATAAAACTACTCGAAATAGTGAACTAAACAGTGTTTTTTAATAAATTTTAATATATATAACCGGTATTAATACTTATAAGTAATAGCATGGCGATTAGTGATTAAATGTACCCGAAAGCCGAGAGAGGTTTAGTAAAAGTCCCGAGGCGCGTAGCGCCGAGGGACTTTTACTAAACCTCACGAGGCTTGAGGGACATTTCATTACTAATCGACCGTAATGCCATGCTATTACTTTGTAATATCATAGTTGCCGAGGGAATCCGCGCGTGGTGTGTTGCCTGTTTTGAATGCTGTTTGATTGTCTTATGATTGTGGTATGAACACTTTTCATATATACGCACACGCAGAAACACATCTCCGTTTTCATTCGTTTTAGGCATGCGCATAAACGGAATTTTCTCCCACAATTGTAATGTTCAAGATTAGGGAATAAAAGCTGGCAAAGTGATTGTTCGAATGTGTACAGGACTGGGTCGTTGGGGAAATTTAGTTGAAAACAAAGGAAATTTAGTTGAAAACAAAGGATTTCTTTGTCTTCTAATTTTCCCTTGCATGCTTGATGAGGGAAATTTAGAAGACAAAAGCGTATGCGTGGATAATGAGGTAAATTAGTGATTAATCGTACCTTGCGAGACAAAGGATTTCGAGGCAACTATGGTACTACTAAATTAACACACCCGCAAATAGCATAAGCTAATCTGGGTGGGTATTGTTATAGGTTAGATATTAATTACATATAAATGAAGTGCAAAACGTTGTTTTTTTGGGTTGTTTTATAAAGATGGGTAAAAACTGTTGCCGAATATTGATATAAAGTTGTCACACCTTGGATAACTAACTGAAGTCGGTCGTATAAATGTTCGTAAATTCACTTTAATTATTTTGAATTTTGGTAATCCTATAATTTATTTCAGAAATATCAACATAAAATCTGCCTCGACAAGAACTTGCAAGAGAATTCAATGAATACTTTTCTTAAATAATATTAAAGATCGTTTACGTAAGTTGTCAGGAGTATTATTCCATATTTTCATACCAACACGGGAAAAAGAATCCTCTGACAGTTTAGTTACAAATATTGATAATAAAAGTTTTCAGCTTTTGATGCTCTAGTGTTATAAGAATAGATTGAGCTTATCCTCTTAAATAAGTTGGTTATATAAGGAAGAGTTAAATTGTTATTGATTTCATGCATTAAAATTGATACTGATTTATAATAGAGCATTTTTATTGGAAGAACATTAGAGGTGATAAAATAGTGGTATTGCATGTTCTCTGTTCGTTGAGAAATTCATAATTCTCAGGACATGCTTCTGAAGGACTAAAATTTTATTAAGATATATTTGAGCTGCTTGACCCCAAACTACCAGTCCATAAGTTAAAGTGGAAGTCAAGTCCGTATGTAAACAAACGGTTTGTTTACATTTTCAACTGCTGTATTTTTTTAAATGATGTACTGTCTGAATATCTAACACCATTTTGGTTCGCTATGCTTCTAAATGAATATGAAATAGAGTTTATGTTCAGAAAAATTCAAAACCATTCAAAATTTGGGCAATATTTACATTAGAGGTCCTCACATTGTTATGAGCAGAAACGATGCGCAGAACGGACTTGACTTCCACTTTTAATATGGATATATAAGAGAACGATAAATGTTTAGTAAAATTGGTAGGGGTAAATAATACCTTAATCTTGATATTATGCCAATTGTTTTGCTAATCTTTAACCTAATATAATCTATGTGCACTTTCCAAGATAAATTGCTGTCCAATAAGCGAGTACCAGATTTATGATCGAAGACTTTGAGATTAGGAGTATAATCAAGCTTTTTTTTATGAGAATGAAATAAGACATAATCCACCACTTCAGCGGTCAACAGCACGTGTAGTTTTGAAGGTTGTCACGTGGTGCAAAATGTAAACATTGCGGACATTTGTGTAATAGGAGTTAATATGGCGCTCACTATCGTTCGTGATTTGAATTGCAAATTTATATTGTAATTATTGTATATTTCGGTGTTGTTATACTACAAATATAAAGAAAAATGTCTAAAGATTCTATATCAGATACGTTTTCGTCTATGAATGTTGTTGGCCTCAAAAAATATTTGCAAGAACGTGGCGTAACAGTCCATGGCTACCTGAAGCCCGCTTTGGTAGTTATTGCTTCTGCTGTCGAGAAAATGATGCTACCAAAAGATCCCAATTTTGAATGCGACGACGCAGAGAAAAATTTAAAGAAACGATTAATAATTCATGATGTTGCTGTATCGGATTCGTTCACTTTGCCTACGCAGAATAATTTTATAGACTCGCCGCCATTTGGACTTTACGACATTTTTAATCATTTGATCTACCATTCGACTGATTTATACGACAAACAAGGACTTGCATCTTACAAATCATACGACGATTATCGCTTGTTTGACGATGGCTATGTGGAATCTTTGTCTACTACATATTTAAAGGAATGCGGATTGCACGTTTATGTTGGCAAAGTAAACCCGACAATGCGAATGAAAACAGACGAGGGTAAGGAACAATACGATTTGTGGTTTATATTGGAAGGAAAGGGGCCGAACCGAGGAAGTGTTATCAAGGCATTTTGTAAGTGCAAAGGGGGATGAGATGGCGGATGCAAGCATATCGCAGCAGCAATGTACTCTCTTGAGTTTCTTTTAAACACTGAGGGGAAAGACAGTGTGACAAGTGGAGTGTGTTTGTGGAAAAGAAGGCAACGAGCAAGCATTAAACCTTGTGATGTAAAGGATGTAAACATTTCCAAATGTGAATACGGTGAGCCAAGTAAAAAGAGAGAACATGAATATGTGTGGCTACAGAACATCGACCATGATCCAAGAGAGGAAAGATTTCGGAAGGAAAAGTCGCATGATGATATGGTGAAGTTTACCAGTGCAATGAAAAAACAGGTTAGCAGCTATGAACCTGCCATTTTCCCATTACTTCGTAAACTTTACCTTCCAGATGATGTACCAAAAGCAACTAGTCTAGCTGAGATGCTGAAAAGCTTAGAAAAGAGTTCTTGTATTATGGAGAATAAAATTGAACAGTTCATTCAAGATAGCAATTCTTCTGTGCCGACTGCAGAGAAATTTTTAAATTACCTGTCTTTCAGTGATTCAGAAATCATTGATGTTGAGCATGCAACTGTTGATCAGTGGGAAAGTGAAGATTGGTTTCTGCACAAGGTTGGCTTTATATCAGCTTCCAAGTGCAAAGCTGTTTTCACATCACAAACGGAACAGTCAAGAAACCACTGCTTGGCCAAATCAATTGTTTCAAAGCCATCTTACAACATGTCAAGTAAAAAAACACATGAACTTGATAATCCTAGGGACTGGGGGTTGGTAAAGGAAGAAGCTAGAAAATGTTACATGTATGTTGCAGGAAGACAACATCACAAGATCCGCCTTGAACGCAAGGGTTTTCAAATATCCAAAAAGAAGCCTTTTTTGGGAGCTAGTGTTGATAACATCAGAAACTGCAAATGCTCACCTGACTGTGGAATTACTGTTGTAGAGTACAAATGCCCCTGGGTACACAGGAACAGTGATCCAAAAGAAGCATTTTTATCAAAAGAAATTGGTGGAATTTTTACTGGAGATTCATACCATCTACAGAATAAGTCAAAATACTATTATCAAGTACAGATGCAACTTTTTGTTGTTTGTGCCAAGTTTTGTGACTTTGTTGTCTGGACGACGAAAGGCATTCATATCATATCCATTCCATTTGAATCATCATTCATGAGTTCAGTTTGCATTAATCTTGAGAAGTTCTGGGTGACTCAAGTTGTTCCATTATTATTGGCAAATCAACTGGATGTGCCATGTACAGGTAATGTTCATTCTAGTATGATTTAATAGATTCACCATACAAATAAGCAGTCAATAGCAAACATTGGCATAATTCACATTTAAATTATAAAATTACTGGGTTTTTTCTTAAAAGATAATATTAAGAACATTTCATGTGATGAAACTGCAAGCAATAACATGGCAACAAGCAACGACATGGGAGCAAGTAGTAAACGGACAGATGTGGATGAAATGGATATATCACCAACCATCAAAACACATTCAGAAGGTAGCTACTGCATGCACAATATTATAAGTACAGTATGGGAAAGGGGCCCATATAGTACTCCACAAATTTATTTACAAGAGTCGGCAACTAGCTTTTTGGTCCGTGGAGTAGACTTACACATGGACGATATAAGTACACTTGAGCAGAAGGTGATGATGAATGACAGCATAGTAAAAGTGTTGTTAGAGTAAGTTTTAACTGCAAGATATATATATATATATATATAGTTTTTCGTTTTACCTCAAAAAACCACAATGATTCCTATACGGATGAAACAGACTGTTGTGGTTTTTTGAGGTAAAACGAAAAACTATATTACGCTCTATCTATATGGTATTGAGCACTGTTTGTGTTTCGTAAACCAAAATCTTAAGCTATATATATATATATATATATATATATATACATATGCAACAAGTGTACACACTCTGCTTGGCAGACAAATCATAGATAATATACAAACAGGTTATAACACTGCCACGACTCCAAGTGAAATTATTTAATAAAGCTATATATATTTTTTTATTAAATAATTTCACTTGGAGTCGTGGCAGTGTTATAACCTGTTTGTATATATATGTATATATATATATATGTATATATATATATGTATGTATATGTATATGTATATATGTATATGTATATGTATATGTATATATGTATATGTATATGTATATATATGTATATGTATATATATGTATATGTATATATGTATATATGTATATCTATATATATCTATATATATCTATATATATCTATATATATCTATATATATCTATATCCATATCTATATATATCTATATATATCTATATATATCTATATATATCTATATATATCCATATCTATATATATCTATATATATCTATATATATCTATATCTATATATATATATAGTATATATACTATATATATATATATATATATATATATATATATAGTATAGCTTAAGATTTTGGTTTACGAAACACAAACAGTGCTCAATACCATATAGATAGAGCGTAATATAGTTTTTCGTTTTACCTCAAAAACCACAACAGTCTGTTTCATCCGTATAGGAATCATCAGGTGGTGAATAATTTCGAAATTGTAGGTTGCTTTTATGCTATCGAAAGAATGTGCGGAATGCGAGTAGGCGAAACAATGCTTAGGTGAAACAATGCATGCCTGGGTCATTAGGTTTTGTTAACGACCTTGTTTACTCGAAACCGGTTTTTGTGACGACATTTGCCGAAAATTTCGTTTCTTTTATTGAGTAAATTGTCTTTGTTTATGTCTTTCAAAATGCAAAGTTTTTCTTCCAAACATAAATTGCAGCGTTTTGATCCCCCTGTGTATGAAACAGCGTGTTTTAAAATTGACCATTTGATGGTATAATCCTGATTGTTTTCTTTTAATTTCCAAATATGTTTCGAAAGTTCCGTTATGTTTGAGTCTTTTTTATGACGAAAAGATGAAGTGTGGTTAGCGTAACGTTCCTTAAATGTAGTCGCTGTCATACCAATGTAGTGTTTAGTGTCGTTCGTGTTGTTCGTTGTCACTGTTGCTTTGTAAATAATGTTGTTGGTCATGCATTGTTTCAGTAGTGGGCAAGTGTTTTTGTTGTCGCAGTTACAGTTGTCAGTTTCCGTATTCTGTGATTGACTGTTCCTAATTATATGTGCGTTGTGTTTGGTGATTATAGACTTAACGTTGTTCATGCAACAGTAGCTTACTTTTAAAGTGTTTCTGTTAAAAATCTTGTGTAGTTTGTGCTGTAGTGGGAAGTGTTTGTCAATTAAACTTAAGAATTCCCATCCTATGTTCGTGTTAACACTCTTACTAAATGGTGGGTTGAACCAAATTATGTTGCGTTGCCTATTCCTACGTGTCCGTTGCGGTGCATCCTGAGTGTATGTAAATTCATGATCAAAGTTACTATGTGTAAGAGCGTTCTGGTAAATAGGTGTGGATTCCTTAAATGTTTGTTCGTCCGATGAGAGAAGTGCAATGCGTTTGTTGATAGCTGTAGGTAATTGTCTTGTAATGCTTGGTGGATGGTTCGAGTGTCTGTGGATGTACAATGGATTGTCATTGGGTTTCCTGTATGGTTGGGGCTTCGGATTTGACTACTATTACCGAGAACGATATTTCAATAATAAAATATGCAAGAAAATCTCTACCTTTCGGCAACGGCAAATTATGGACAAAAAAAGACGGAAGCAACAGTTTATTTGACGTCACTATGGATAGTTTCGACGGCGCTGAAATTGGTGAGTTGGTAGGCCTTTTCATTTTAAATCACTTAGGTAAGAGATTTGGCAAGGAAAACATCGGACTTTATAGAGATGATGGTTTGGCTATTATAAAAAGCAAATCCGCCCGTTTACTAGACAAAACTAGAAAAGAGCTACACAAAATTTTCGAGCAATTTGACCTTAAAATCACCGCCGAAGTAAATATGAACGTTGTAAATTTTTTAGATGTTACTTTCGACCTGATCAACGCAAAACACAAACCATACAGGAAATCCAATGACGATCCATTGTACATCCACAGACACTCAAACCATCCACCAAGCATTACAAGACAATTACCTACAGCTATCAACAAACGCATTGCACTTCTCTCATCGGACGAACAAACATTTAAGGAATCCGCACCTATTTACCAGAACGCTCTTACACACAGTAACTTTGATCACGAATTTACGTACACTCAGGATGCACCGCAACGGACACGTAGGAATAGGCAACGCAACATAATTTGGTTCAACCCACCATTTAGTAAGAGTGTTA